>CAEGAD010096598.1:0-15216 GCA_903067055.1 Poeciliopsis paucimaculata | reverse complement strand
CCGAGGAGTGATGCTAGGAGGCACACACACCGAGGAGTGATGCTAGGAGGCACACACACCGAGGAGTGATGCTAGGATTCACACACACCGAGGAGTGATGCTAGGAGGCACACACACCGAGGAGTGATGCTAGGAGTCACACACACCGAGGAGTGATGCTAGGAGGCACACACACCGAGGAGTGATGCTGGTGCTTCTGCTGCTTTTAATTAAGAGTCTTGCTGCTGAGTTTTGGACCAACTCAAGAGACTTTTTATGGATACATGTGAAAAATGCACAACCGGGGAAAGTTTGGACCCTCACTCCATCTTTTGATGTCTTGCTGCAGTGAGCTGCTGCTTTTGGGCTGTTTATTAAAACAGCCCCAGTTTTATCTACAAGCCCAGAAGAGGCTGCAGCTCTACTGACATGTCATCACTCATGGTCGTCTTTACTTCCTGTGTGATTTGTTGTCTGTGGGTGTTTTTAAAATGACTTATCTAATTTGAAAAGAAATGATTATGATTTATTCATGTCTCATGCTTTCAATATTTATGGGTTGGGGGGGAGAATATTATTATATTTGCCCCTTTACTGTAATTTGGGACAGCTTGATGGTGAAGTGTGAATTAACCAAGTGTGGCTGTTTAAATGATTTCATGAACCTTTTACTACATTAAGGTCTGCTACTATTAAGCCTCTATCACGGATGCAATCCAGCGTTTAACTGCAACTGTGTGTGTAGAAAGGGTTTCCACTCTGATGCAATTTACAAAATGAAACCCAACGCAGAAAGAAGAGCAGATTGTGAAAGGCGCTCGACTCTGAGAGAACTCATGTTACTTCAATGGCACTTTTACCAACTTCATTCTGTCTTTCAGCCTGGAGATCTGAAGTTCTGCTCCTTCAGAGGACATCTCCACCTAAAACGTTCTGCCACAGATGCATCAGTCTAAAATGTGGACTTTGTCAGGTACTTTGGGGGTTTAGATGATGCAGTATTTATCGCTGAGAAAAAAAGGGATTCTTTCTGTCTGTTTCACTTCAAATGATTTATTTCTATTATTTATGATCAATTCTATGTTCGGCTTTAATTTGGTGCTATACATATTTTTGTAGCCGTGTGTGTCACTTGTTTGAGATGTTGGATGTGTCATTTTGACATGTAAGATCAGTCATTTTTCTACAAAAAACGAACAAAAGAATCTTTATTTTACATTATATGCTACGAGTGTTTTTAGCAGTGTACGCTGTGATTTCTCTTTCAGTTGCATTGCCTCTACAATGAAAGGATAAAAGTATATAGAACATATTAAAGAATAATTTAAAAGTACTTTATGATGATTATTTGTGTAAAGAAGTGTTTATAGCATGCCGGTTTTATTTGTGAGAAGATTTTTCTATGAGTAAGCATGTTGGGCCTTGAGAACTGTGTTTTGCTGTTTGTATACTTTACGTACAATAAAGGACTGCAGATGTGTAAACTTTATCCGTAGCACACAGATTTGTTTTTATTATGACTGATGGAGTTCAGAGCTGTCGGGGTTTTGCAAAGGAACCCAAGAGCAGAAAGAGTTTCTTCAATAATGAAATGAAAGGAAAACCCAGAGAGGAATCACAGGTTAGGGAATCTGATAGAGGAATCCAGCAATACACAGTGAAAACCAGGGAGATTTCCTACAGGCTGATGATAGAGAAGGACAAAGGAATCAGCTGGAGGAGATGTGGTGCAGCTGTGGGGATCAGGGACACTGAGGGAAAGAGACTGATCAAAACAACGAGAGCTGAACCGCAGGGGGTCGGACCAGCGCAGAGCTAAAGGAACTGAATCTAAATACACAAGGTACAGAACATAAGAATATGCTTCGGAAATGAAGATAAAGGAATGAACTAAACACCCTACTAGCAAATATGACAATAAAAAAGAACTGAATGTGACAAGACCTAATGAACATAAATGAAGAATAAGATCAAAACACAAACAGCAGCTTCCTCCACACTAACAGCTGTCCTCTTATAGCTTAATATTTAGATTAAAATATTTATAACATTTAGATTTTCTTTAGCTAATAAACATTGAACTTCATCAAGCGGTCTCTGTCTCTGAAAGTGTAAACTCCTGGTTTAAACACATTTTTTCATTTCCAAATACTGGCACAGGAGTTTAGCCAATGCTTGGACAAATTCAAAAGAGGAGATAGAAATCAGCTTCATGACAGGACAGGAAAAAGTTCCTCCAGTTTGGCCAAATGTCTCATTTTTGAAAAGCAGCTTTTGGCTACTGCATCAGGTTCTGGCAGCTTTCGGCTGAAACGTTCATCTGAGTCTCAGCTCTTCCGCCTGGCCTCAGCGTTTCCTCTGTGGCCGGCAGGATGTACGATGTCCAGCAGTTCCTCTGATTCCACAACCAACTTCTGATCATTACAAATAACTGACTTCAAGAAAGATTAAAGGACAATACAGTAAAAACCTCCAGCAACATTTACAGAAGTGGATCTAACTTATTTTCACCTTTGATTAGTTCAATGTGCCTGATGTCATCTTTTCTCGGTGTGAAATGGTGAAGTGTTTTTATGACTGGTCACTTAGAGAAAAAAAGGCTGTATTCTTTTCCACCACAGAAATAAGTCAAACATGTATTTTCAAGTTAAGGTCAAATGTTGAAAAAAATGTAAATGTTGAGAAACCATTTAAATATAATTTTAATATTCTTCCCAAGCAGCAGCAGGATACCGATGAGCAGAAAGAGAAATAATTTATTTGTAATTAAATTTTATTCTAAAGTCACCTCAGTGAAAAACTAAGTATTTGTGTTACAATATATATGTTTACTTGATAAACATCTATTTTAGTTGGTAAAAATCAATTTGAATAGAACGTATTTTTAGAAAGTTACAGCTAAATGTGAATAATCAAGACTAATTATTAACAACGCATGATAAATTAGATTTAATTTGATTTTATAATCATGTGGTAACACTATTGCCATGGAGCCACAAGGTTCTGGGTTTGAATCCGGACACCATCCTCTTACAGTTCAAAGACTGTTTGGTTCATTTGTCTCTTTAATCTTTGTATGTGTAACTATGCGTGTGTGTGTGCGTGTGTGTGTGGTGTTATCTGTCCTGTGTGTCTCTGTGATGAACTGGCGACCTGCTCAGGGTGAACCCTGCCTTTCTCTCAGTGACTACTGCAGACAGACACCAGCTCCACATGATCCTGCAAAGACTGATGGCTGGATGTTCCAACACCAGTAATCAGTGATGTTACAGGCCGTCCAATCAGCCCGGCATGCTGCGGGTCTCACTTCTTTGACAAGTGGGAGAAACATACCCGGCCAAAAACACCCTCCATACAACCTCTAGAAAAAAGAATACAAAGATTTACATTGCATCATCACATATCCAAGACTAAAGTTGCTCAACTTTAGTAGTTTTTACCTGCATGTGAGGCCCATGGTAATTTCGGGGAGTTTCCCTCCAGACTGCTGCACTCTGCAGGGAAAACAGTGTCAAGCTACATTAAGGATTCAGGTAACAGAACAGGAGGAAAATTATCCAAAGACAATTGAACACGGAGGTTCAGACATGAGTTATAACCTGTGCTAAAGAATCCAGCAGAATGTGTCACTGAGGTGATGCAGCTTTTGTTCACCTCCACAGGAGCACATTACCATTAAAAGCAATTACATATTTGTTGTCCTCAGAAGAGAAGAGAAGCGTTTCCCTTCAGCCGCTCACTGAGACGACTGTTTAATCAACGTCTCATCGCTCAAAGCCTCGTATTGTTTTCCTGTCAGGAACAGAGCTCACCTCTGTGTGAGCTCTGCTATCAGGACTGTGAAATCACCTTTTATCCAATACATCAACTGTCAGCTGGCATTTAATATCATTTAACACTGTCATATATTTTACCTCGCAGAGCAGGAGGTTCAATTACAATGTTTTCAAAGGGATTTTCAAATGGAGATTCAATTGCCTGTGTTTATGTTAGGCCCAGTTAGGGCCTGACACCGGCATCAGTCATCCTGGGAGAAATGGATCCACCTGGTGAATGATGTAGAGAAACACAGCTTCTTTAGGCCGTCTTTCACAGAGTTCTGGGAAAACTTTTCCTAAATTATTTTAGCAGTAAAAACACAAACTGAACCACCTACTGACCTCATAACTTCCCTCAGGTGCAGAGATGATTCTCTGATTTGCAGGTCACATAACTACATTCTATAAACAGCATTGATATAATTAGGCATCTTATAGCCTGTGCTTGGCTAAGATTTTGAAACCTAAAGTCCTGAGACCTTTTGAGAATTTTACAAAAAATGTAAAAAAAAATAAAAATAATCCAGTGGCAACCAGCCCTAAGAAATCTCAGACTACTTGATGATAACTTACAAAACAACAAAACTGATTTAAAAAAAAAAAAGGATATCACCTGCACAGTCATGAGGAAAAGTAAATGCTGGATTGTTGTCAAAAAAGCAACCACTGACAGCAAAAGGTCATCCCTAAAAGAGCCTTCTCCAATCATCTTAATGTAACGTTGAAAATAAGGAAAAGAGGTTCACCAATAAAAGAGATTAAATCTGTTCAGGGTCACACACAGGCGACTTCAAGGACATTTGTTACAAACATTGTTTTTCTTGTTTTAAATCCCTCCAGAACCAAAGACAAAATGAAAAGTGTCTAATCTGGAGGATGAAAAGACTGGGTTAGTTAATCCATAATTTTATTTTTCAGATTAAAGTAAATTTAGCATTTTATTTGTAAATCAAAGCAGAAGAGAAAAGAAAAGTGGAGCAGCACAAAATCCAAGTTTCTCTGTGTCCAGTATAAAGTTACTAACATCTCTTTTAATTGAGTTCTTAAACAGTGTCTGTTTAGCTGTGAGCCATGAGAGTTTCACTTTTTAAACTGAATAATTTAAATGAATAAATGAATTACATGTTATGCTAATTCATTTATTGAAATACTTTTGAGTACATCTGCTTTTATACTTTGGTCATGTTTAGAGTAAAGTTGAGTTGAATCATTTCGCTATTGGATGTTTTCCTGCAGTGAACTTTGCAGGTTGAAGTTTTCAGCTGTCATTAAGGTGCATGAAGTCATTACAAACACATGAAAACACTTTTCTGTGTTTGTGTGCGCTGATCTGCAGCTCAGTCTCATTTCATTAAAGGTTTCGCTCCACTATGCTAAACAGCATTTCTGATAGACTGAACACGTGTTTGCAGGTCTGCACAATTCTCCACTGAGGTGGAAACTGACATTTATAAAAGATCAATAGCAATAAGCAGAAAGCAGTAGATGTACCTTTTATGCTCCTGTGAATTCCTCGGGGCGCTGTGCTACTTTGCAGGAAAGAGTGGTTCCTGTCACGTCTGCCTCATTAATACACAAAATAAGATTTTAT
Organism: Poeciliopsis paucimaculata; assembly: GCA_903067055.1. Classification (NCBI taxonomy): domain Eukaryota; kingdom Metazoa; phylum Chordata; class Actinopteri; order Cyprinodontiformes; family Poeciliidae; genus Poeciliopsis; species Poeciliopsis paucimaculata. The sequence goes on along the minus strand of CAEGAD010096598.1, from coordinate 9,828 downwards.
CAGAGCGCAACAACGAGTTAGAATCCCAATGAAAATGATAGGAAACTGTTGGCGCACTGATGGATGGGCATGCTTTCTTTATTAACTTCACTGACTGTATTCATGTATTCAATATTGATTATTATTACACAGAAATAGGACACAGAAAAAAATCATTCACTTTTTTCCCTTAAAATGGAGCAGACTTTATTAATCATCATGATTTGTTCAACAGAGTTTGGAATCTAATTTTTCACCAACTTTGTGGCTAAACATTGTGACTTTATTGTAATCAAACTCAATATGATAACACAAAACCACTTTTTTATTCAGAAGTGTGTAAAATGAATCATATTTATTAACAATGGAAAAACATCTCATATATTGGAGGTGCTGTTTGATGCATTTGAAATATTTATTGTGAGATGGAGCGCTGGTGTTGAATAACAACCAGCACAGCCGTCACCAGGCTCTTTTAACCGCCTTTTGTGGCCAAGTATTGATCGGTGAATGCAATTTATTTCAAAATATCAACGCAAGTAAGTTGAAAAAGCGATCTGATTGGCTGCCCAGAGCCTTGTATTAGTTCAATGCATCAACTCATATCACACCTTGCAGCATGAAACACATTTGGAGTGGTGAAGTAGAAATACTCTATCGCTAAAGACAGCAGTCAAAGTGGTTCACTTAGACTCACAGGAGGAGTGTAGCTGAAAGATGTGACTCAGACACTGCTTTATTATTTTTGTGACAGATTTTAAAAGCACAATAGCTGCAGATTTGACCATTTAGATACATTTTGCAGACAAATCTTAAAAATATACTCATATGTTTTTACTATTTTCTTTATATTTTTTTGCTTTGAGCGCACAAATCAAGAGACTGTTTTCGTAAAGAAGAATCCAAGTGAGCTGGAGTATGTTTTTATAAGTCATACAAACAAATTCATATCACATCATAATGTCTATAAATAATATTTCCAGATCTGTCATGGTCCTACCAGGGTTGTTGATATCATAAGAAAACATCTTGCAATGAAACAAACTGACATTTACTCCAACACTTGAGGGAAGTTTGTACTTTGTATTATTTCACAATGTTTACATTATCACTGGAATCTTAAACATGTTCTCATATCATATTATAGGTTTTCTTAATGAATGCCTCATGATGATTACAGTTCATTTGCAGTATGTAGGAAATGCTGCACACATCTGCAGATCATCTGACAAAAGCATCGCACACTGTCAAATCTGTTTTACTTTTAGTCCTTTTTTTACATATAATTGTAAATCTGAAAAATCAAACCATCTTAGATGTCAGTAGTTCACCAAGGCAGGTCAAAGTGAAAAAACTTTACTTTTGAGGAATGTCAGCTTCTCTGAGTTTCTGCGCAACTTGTTTGCACACAAGTTTATTTTATTGTAAAATGTGTTTGTGTCCGCTGGGTAATGAATGACTTCATTACCCAGCGTCATGAATGCATTTCTGACATAAAACGGAGATTCAACATCCTTCCAACTTTATTTTTTTTAAAGTGACACCTAAAATTCTGGGTAACAGGAACAAAAATTTTAAAAGAAAAGTTGATGCACCACAGTAAAGCTTTATATGTAACCAACCTGATGAACAAAACGCTCCGCCTCACGCTTGAATCCAATTTTAAACATTTTCCACTCACAATTTCTGACTGTAAACTGTGTTTCCCTCTTTTCCTGGTTTCTGCCAATTAAAGATAAGTTTCTTTTAAAATATTGTTCTGGTGGCTGTAACATCAATTCTATCTGTCACTTTTTTTCTCCATGTATTTTGCTGTTGACAGAACTCCTACATGTTTTTACCCCATATTCATCTTCTCCACAATGAAAAGATCTGTGAATGCAGCAACACTGATTCAGCAGCTAATCAGAGTTTGGTATCTGTTTCATGCAAGGCTCAGCAAGCACGTTTACCATTATCAGCAGCAAACTTATCTCTGAAATAAATATATTACTGCTATCTTGTTTTATATCTGCTACACCAGAGAAAAATTGAGCTGAATCTGATGGAAATATTACATTATAAAAAAAAGGTTAAAGCAACATTTTACAACTCCAAAAAAATCCTAGCAGGAGCTTTGACAGATCCTGCCAGTGCTTTTCTCATTTTAATCTTATCCCAAGAACTACTTTTATGATTCAAGCGAAAATCATCCCCAATTCAACCTGCTGTCCCATAAATATCTGTTCATCCCCTCAAGGTTGTAAAAATAAAGTTTGCGGTGGTGACAGATGGGAGCTGAGTTAAGAACTGGGCCACACATGCTCTGTTTCTCCCTTGTGCAATTCGCAATGTAAAACTTCAGCAACAACAATACAACTCCTGATCTAAACAGCTAAATACAAAAATATCTAATTATCCTTAACTCTCACCAGCCATCCTCAAATAGTGCTTTATTAATCATTTTTTCATTATTATTTTAAAAACTGGGAGCAGAAATCCTATTTTTTAAATGCATTTTTCAGCAAATTTGTACACACCCCTAACTAGTACTGAGATCAGTTTATTCTAGCTTTTTTGCAGGGAAACCATGTTTTTTTTCAGTTTAGCGTTAGCCTGCTTTTTCCATCCTGAAGCCAGGTTTTAGCATCACACACTGGGGTTCATTGTTCTGCTGAAACTATTGGGGGAAAAAAAAGATTAGGATGTTCAGAAACTACAAAGGAACTGCAGAGGCTCAAGCATGGCACATTTCAGCAACAAGGAGATTAAAAGAGCTTTGGTATGACAGAAACATAAACCTACATTACAGTGTTATAACACAGTAATAAAAAATGAAAACAGATAAAATCAAGGATGTTACAGTTGTTATTACTCAAATGAAACTCTAAATAAATTAGGTTTTAGTCTAATTTAAATGAATTGAATGTTTCAGCAGTTTTGTAGTTTTCTGGAAGTTTGTTTGATATTAGTGGAAACTTAATGCTGTTTCTCTATGTTTGCTTCTGCAAATGCAGAGCAGATCAGACTGAGGTGTGGGAGGCTGATATAACGTCAGCAGGTCGTTAATGGTTCATTTGTCTCTTTACTCTGGTTTTAAGTCATTCTGCGATTTATAAACAGACATATTTTAAAGTCTATCTCTGGTATCAGAACTGGGAATCATGTATGAAGTGTGAGTGAGAACAGAGGGGAGTAGTACAGCAGTCACATCAGTAAGGAGAGTGTCTGCAGGGAGACAGGAGACAGGAACAACCATCAGATCCAGGGTTTCTAATGATGAGCCTCAGGTGTCTGTTATCGAACCGTCCAATCAAAACCAGAGACTCTACTGACTAACGACAGGCGTCGACACTGAGACCAGCCTCCAGTATATCAGTGTGTGCTAACCTATGTGAGCTGAAACATCTTTTCTAAGCTGAATTAGTTAAAGTGTTGCTGTAAACAGTAATGCTGAGGTCCAGAAATTTGATTGTCAGAATCAGCTGAAAAGATGGCACTTCCTGCTGTATCAACGGGCTTAAGCTCATCCTGGAGGATCTTGTTATATTTTCCTCTCTGCTTGTGCTTCATGGCTGCTACAGCAGCTTAGTGACACACAGAGAGGGAAATTTACTCTCCTCTGTCAGCTGAATTTCTGATGTTGGGAACTTTCTGAGCCTCATAAAAGTAAAATAAGGTAGAGTAAAACTTTAAGAAATCCAGGTACAATTTGGCTGACTGGCAATAATCTGATCACATATGAAACACAACCAATCAGCAGTAACACATCCACACTACACTTACATCACTTGTTATTTGAGAAGTGATAATAGAGGAAGTGTTTGGACATCTGCATGGTGGACGAGTCAAACCTGTCTGAATCTGTCTGATGTTGGATTGTGAAGACGTGTGACCCGCAGGCAGCAGTCAGGACTCAGCATGCAAAGAATGACAAGGATCAGAATCAACGCTGCGAGCTTCACTGCTTCAATTGATTCCAGCTTCATGAAAATGTCTCGTTGTTTCCAAAGCAACAAATGACACCGAAGGAAAAAAAACAATTTTCATAAATGACATATGTCTGTTTTTCAACTTTTTCTTCTCCACTGTGTTGGACCTCATGTCTCACCACAGTTATTTCCCAAGAGGAAAATCAAGAAATAGAGTTAGAAGCAGGCACACAGGAAACAGCTGGACGCTGTCCAAAAATAACAAGATTTTATCAGGAACATTGAATTTGGACTCAGTGCAGAACACAGTCACCACCAAATAAGAAAGAAGTGATTGCAAAGCACAGCTTGAATTGTGCAAGAACAGTGGCTGAGATATCTAACAAACTGGCACTCTACTCTGGGATTTAAAAGTTGTGTCAGACGTTTGCTCTGACTGTGATTCACCACATTAGTTAATGAGAAATCTGTAATTACTTACAACATTGAGCTTATTAGGTGTTATTTTTGCTCCACTTCTGACCAGAATTGTTACGTCTTGAATTGCCATAGCACCTGCTCTTCCATTCGTTCTAACAACTGTATCATGAGAATATCTTACTTTTAGTCCACAGGTTGTACAGAGTTTAGTCCTCTGCTCATAATCAGTCCTAAGTAAGTCTCAAAATACCATATTAAAGACAAGAATATAAACTCTATTATTACATCTGCAGATGAACTACAAGTTAAAGGTTTTAGAAACGTACTAAAATGAAAGATCTATTGTCTTTCCTTTTAGCTTCAGTATTTATTATCACTTCAATGCCATCATATTTACAATATGTTATAGAAGCAATCACATTATGACAAATTATTAATTTACTAATCAAAGTGATTTTTACAAACTGTGCCAATGTCCTTGATGAACAACTTCCTACGTGTTCGATGAGATTCAAGTCTTAAAATGAATCAAAACTGATTATAAGAGTCAAACAATGAGTGTTAATGGAACAATCATCAATTTATGGTTTCTTCTAATTCAGTATTCGAAATGTTTAATTATTAGAAGTTTAAATGAGACCGTTTATTCCTCAGGAACAAAAAACAACATGATGTGTAACTTAATTCAGAGTTTTCAGAGTTTTTCCTGAAACGTGATGTTGGAACTATGTAAGAGGCTTAGCCTCCAAATGTATTCAGTTCCATCTGGATGTCTCCAGCACTATTAGAAATCATGAGATTAACTGTCAATAAATGTAGAGAGTCTAGGAATATAGCTGAAATACCAAGTAGGTGTTCTTCACAATATGCATTTGTTTAGATAAATGTGCATGTTTGTTTGGTTTTAGTACAGCTGCAGCTGACATGCAGAGAACTCAGACATTCAATTAAAAAACAGAACATGAAGCCATAAACAGCAACTAAAGGAGTAGCAGGTTCTGACTCCTAAAAGCTCTTTCATTAATTATTCAGCACTCAGAAAAGCTCACTGTGCCTGCATGTGTCTGAGTGTCAGAGTTATATCAGTTGGTTCTTTGATTCAAAACATTCAGCAATAACAGATATCAGAGTCAAATTACGCCACAGCTTTAATCTTATGTCACCTGGCATTATATGATCTTACTGATAGACTTTTTTCCCCTTTTTTCCTTTATCATTTATTTTTAATCTGTTTTCCGTATGTGTGATGAGTCAACTTTGTAATATCTGACAGCTATAAACACTTCATTCACCACCTGTCACAGGAGGATTGAAACAATCTGAGAAATGATGAGGATGACTATGAATGTGGATTACTTTCATGTCAGACTTCATCTGTGAGATGATAACAATGAGGATAGATTTACCCTCATCGAAAAAAAAAAAAAAAAGATTTTCCTTCTACTTCTCGGCTCAGCGTCACTTTGTGTTGGACAATTACATAAAATCGCAGTAAAACACAGCAAGGTTTGTGGTTGTAATGAGAGTAAATGTGGAAATGTTCCATGGGTGAGAATTCTTCTGTTCAGTGCTGCCGGTTTGTAAATTCAGATCTGCTGAAATGCTTTTCCCTTGTTTATTTATAGATTGTTTTTCAGTATGTTTCTACAGGGCAGAAAGCTGAGCTGATACTGAATCATCTGATGTAAATCCTGCAGGTTATGGATGAGAAACAATCTTCACCTTTGGGTTTAACAAAATCCACGGAGAAGCTCTCGAATCATTCACCTCCAGGTGTAGTTCCTTCTTTCTGTACAGGAACTGTGCAGCCACAGACTGCATGAATTTCATTCACATGCATGAATTACAAATCAGAGATTAAGATTTGTTATCAAAGTAGTTGAAAACACCACCAACATCTTTCTACCCTAATGAGGAAAAAGCTACAAATGATATGTTTTTTTCTCACTTTCCTTGGCTAACTATACTCTGTAACTTTATTTTGTGTATTTTTTTTAATTTGATTAGATTCAGTCAAAAACATGACCATTTGATTTTAAATAAATTCACAAACAGTTATTTCTTTCTATGTGAAAAGTTTTCAGGGAAACGTCCCCTCTCTGCAGAGGAGCTGCAAACACTGGAACATAATTTGTGGCATTTAGTAAAAGTCTGTGATGGATCGGAATCCATCACATTAAAACTTGTGACACTTCCATTAGTTTTAAACACATAGTGCCCTCCAAAGTCTTTGTTTTCTCTAGTAAATATGCTTCAAGAGCCTCACAAAGAATGGTCGCCATGGAGACTCGGTGACCCTAAATTGCAGAGTTTTGCTGCAATTCTCCAACAGCGGGCTTTGAAGATATCCTCGAACTGCCTCACCATCCTGCAGGAGGGCGGAGACATAAACTGGAGTCCTTGTCCAGCCTGGTGGTTTCAGGTTCATTATTGCTGTTTTTAGCTGCTTTCTGGGCACATTTAGACCAGTAGCAACATTTCCTCTGGACTACTGAGTGCACCTGAATATAATTCACACCCACTAACTCTGAAAATAAAAAAAAATGTCTGTATACATGCTGTGTTTGCCTGTAAGCCACAAGTATCCATGTTATAACATATATGACATATCGACACTGAAAGATTTGTTTTAACTTTCAGTAAAATATGTATTCACAAATCAGTATCGTAAAAAGGGACTGTTACACAGCAGCTTCAGTAAAACATACGGTCCCCTAGCAGGAAAAGTTAACCATCATCATCATCTTCATTTTCCACTAAAGTCATCTTGAACAGAATTGAACTGAACTCACAGTCCTTCAGTGTCTCTCTTGTTCTCTCAACGTCATTTTTTAAATTCACTCTTCAGTTTGTGCCGTCCTCTTCATCATGCAGCAGTCCAGCCTTTCGAAACCAATTGGTAAAAAGCCAAATATTAGCTGCATCGCAGTGTTTAAAGTGTATGAAAAAGGAGCTGCTTATAGTTCAGAAATTATGGTAATGAAGGGAGTTTCTTATGAATGTTTTTGTTTTCACATGGCTGAATTCACTGTCTGAAGCCTCTAACCTCCAGCAGAGAAATAAGTATATGTTTCACTGAAGAAGGGCTGAGTGCAGAATTGAAACTGAATTATAATTCAGATGATTTGGTGGTGTGTGGGTCAGAGCACAGTACAAATGTGTGTTTGTAAATGCTGGATGTGCAGGGCTGTGTGTGCAGCAGGGAGAATGAGGCTGGACAGTTTTTGTCTCGTCTGTCTCCATGTTGGCCGGTGATGGACTGTCCACCTGTCCAGACTGTGACAGCTGGCCCCGTCTCTCCAGAAAACCAACAGAGCAGCGTGTCAGTGAGAGACGAGAGCTACCTTCCACCAAATGTTCAGAGATGTTTTCCCCGTTACTCCATAGTTGCTGTCACTACTTCTGCTGAGCTATTTGCTTTTGGAAACATGTTCTGATTGAAAGAATAGCTGGAAATTTTTTCAATCTTTGCAGAAACTGTTTTAAAACGGCTCCTCAGCTGAAGCATGACTTGAATGAGATAAAAAAGAGGAGTCCTCATGATTTGAGGTTTATTTTGATGAGCCCACTACAAAGCCTCATCTCGCCTCAGGCAAAAAGTATCTGCCCTCAGAAGAAAAGCACTTTGTTCCAGCCCAGCAGGTCCACTGCCCCGGGCTCCTGGAAGTTTGCCCTCCTGCAGGATGCACACTTCAGCCGTTAGAGCCTCTGGAAACCCATACCTATTCACCCATAATAGCATTAAATTAAATATTAATAGCTGCTTGGTTCTGCTCTGTGACTTTGAAAAAATAATAAAACATATCCACAAATACTAACATTTCTTTGATCAGCTTTTTTCTTCAGATAAACATGCAAATTCTGTTTCTCTATTTGTTCAGATAAATAAATAATCATCATCATCATCTTGAAAAACTTAGTGTGCACCAGGTTCTCCAGAACTGTATAACAAAATGGTACACAATAATAACAAATACAATGTACTACATTTGTTGATATACTTGTTATTATATGTATTGCTTGTTTTTACACTAATTATAATGTGTGGAACTGGAATGAATAATATTCCTGATTGATTTTACTCTCAGGGCCCAGAAACCTGAGAGCCGCAGAGACTCTCTGGACAAAACATGTTTGGAACAATAAGTTTCAGAAACTTTTTAATTTTATTATGGAATAGCTGAATTTAATTTCACCAAAAGTACCAATAATATGTTTCTGATGGGGTTTTTTTCTTTTCACTGAAACTTTACGGTTTTTTTTGTTGTTTTTTTTTTTTTACATCATTTTACACAAATATCAATATCCCACAGAAGAGAATTTATTCATGCACTTTTTCTGTATCTGAAAACCTAAAGCAGAAATAAGATAAAGGTTATTTAAAAAATACAAATTTACCATATTAGACATTAAAAACATGTATGTAGAAGTTCCCAGTTTTCATAAGCAAGTTTTCTTTAGCTGACAAAGGATTAAATGATTCTGGGTTATAAAGGTCGCAGATACAGAGAGGATTCAGGTTTCAATGTGATGAAATGTAATAAATACTTTTACTGCCTTTAGAAAACAGTTGCTTCACATGCAGTTTGTACAGGTGAGATCATCTGTTTGGTCCAAAAACCGGAAGAGCAAGCGTTCCTATTAAATATCCATTATTTATTTATGTATTTATCTCACCACAAAACCTCATCATTCATGCATTAAAGCTGTACAGACTTTATTTGTGTCAAACCCTTTTTCATGCAAGAATCCAATTTGCAAAATCTCTAATTGCCTTAAGTTTGGTAATGTTATGCACACATCCAGACTCAGACACACACGCGGCGGGCCGACTCTCTGAAGTGGAAATGATGTGTGAATCTGGGACACGCAGTGTGAGATGCTCGGTGCTGGTGGGCCCTGGAAGAGCCGCACTGCCTAAGCCCAGGGGGCGCCAAACAGAGGAGAGGGGCTGCAGCTGCAGCTGGCCACACCAACCCGGCTTCAACCAGACCAGGAACACTGGACCACTGAGGTCCACTCAGGTCCACTCAGGTCCACTCTGGACCACTCAGGTCCACTCAGGTCCTCTCTGGACCACTCAGGTCCACTCAGGTCCACTCTAGACCACTCAGGTCCACTCAGGTCCTCTCTGGACCACTCAGGTCCACTCTGGACCACTCAGGTTACTCAGGTCCACTCAGGTCCACTCAGGTCCACTCTGGACCACTCAGGTCCACTCAGGTCCTCTCTGGACCACTCAGGTCCACTCAGGTCCACTCTAGACCACTGAGGTCCACTCAGGTTACTCAGGTCCACTCAGGTCCACTCAGGTCCTCTCTGGACCACTCAGGTCCACTCAGGTTACTCAGGTCCACTCAGGTCCTCTCTGGACCACTCAGGTCCACTCAGGTCCACTCAGGTCCACTCAGGTCCACTCTGGACCACTCAGGTCCACTCAGGTTACTCAGGTCCACTCAGGTCCACTCTGGACCACTCAGGTCCACTCAGGTCCTCTCTGGACCACTCAGGTCCACTC
>CAEGAD010096584.1:0-38072 GCA_903067055.1 Poeciliopsis paucimaculata | reverse complement strand
ATATATACTTGAATTGTAATGGCCAAAGTTGAGTTTGAATGCATTTGATTTTAATGGTTTGGAAAGAGCTCATGATCAGTTCCTTGTCATACTTCTTAATTGCTTCTCTGCACAATCTGATCTTGAGGATGTGACTTCAATGACTAACGTGTTACTCATAGATTTTTAATCCTCCTTTGGTACATACAGTATCTACGCTCTGGACAAAAGAGCTTAGATGGATTCTGTTGTTGTGATGTGCTAATAATGCTTTGGGTCACCTCTGTATAATGAAGGAGTATTCAGGCATTCAGGAGTGTCCCTGTGCTTTTAAAACGCCTCATGTCAGTTCAATGCAGAAACTGAAATGACTAATAACAGATCAGTTTCCAAGTTTATTCCTACCATTTGGCCAATATTTGGCAGAAAATTTGCCATATTTGGACCACTTAAATATGGTTATTTTGTAATATACCCTGGCTGTTTCATGCACAGAGAATGCACAGAGAACAAACAGATTTTTTATTTTGTTAAAAAGAAGTTTTTATTATTTTTTCAGCAAATGAGCTTCTTCCAAGTCTTTCATGTGAAAATGCATACTTATGTTTTCACATTCCACAGATTTAACCTACATGTTTTTTCATGGTGCTTATATTGTATTCTCTTGACAGTCTGACAGCGCTTGGAGATTCATCATGCACTTTTTGCTCAGACTTATTTTGGTTTGATTAGGGGTCCTAATCTGTCAAAGGTCAGCTGGTGCAAATTGGGATCTGAGCCAAAATTAACTTGAATAAATTGAATAAACGATTATGTTAAAATATAGGTGAAAAGTTATTACCATAACTCCTTTAAGAAAATCTTTTAAGGAAATTTAGCAAGTTTTGTGGTGTTTCCAGCACCTATTGACTGGATAACCTGCATTCCTTTGGTGACAATAAGGTAGTGTGTCTGCAATTACACCATACTATTATTATGTCTGAGCAGAAGAAAATGTGTTTAGTGATATTGAGACAAATAATCTAAATTAAAGTTCATGGAGAAAAGGAACAGCTCTCTGCTCCCTTTTCTGCAATATATCTAATATTTGTAATGTTGCTAAGAGCAACTGAGCACAAAGTGGCAGCAGTGTCGTTTAAGAAAGAGTTGTACGGCCCAGATTGCATGAACTTGTGGTTCAGGGTGTGTCTGTACATTTTATACATTGAGACACACACACATGCGCGCGCGCACACATTCATTTCTGTCTACACAACAGACACATTGTTTGTGTTTGTGCAGGTTTAGGAAGTAAAATGTATGTATTCTTCATGTTTTGTCTTTGGTCTAACAACCATTTTCTTACAGACAGTAGACCGGATCGCCTGATGTCTGAGGCCCTCAACAGTCTGACGCAGTTATAAACTGGAACACCAACTATGTGAAGGTGGTTCCAAGAATCGTCTGGCAATGCACCAAGAACATTCCCATGCTATTCACTAAGTCACAGCACAACAAGGCAATAAAAGCCCAATTAAAAAGAAATTATTGGGCATTCATTTTTAACCAGGTCCTCCAGCGAACAAAATGATATAGTATGTGTTTCAAAGACAAACAAATACACGCTAAATTGTTAAAGTAGTCTTTTATGCTGGACAGTGATCCCTGACCACCTCTTGTTATTGTAGAGGAAACTCTGGAAAGCGAGAAGAAAAAAAAAAAAACTTTTCATGAAGACTTCCTCTCTCTTTGGCACTCTGTTTGATTTATACCACAAACATCAGCATTCTGCCTATATCTTACCTCAGCTCACTATCAACAGTACCCTATTTTTAGTCAGTCCGGACTATGTTTTGTCTTCTTTCCAGCCTCCTGTCTGACAGTCTGACTCTTACTGCAGCTTCAACTCTCCATCCTGGCATTGCTCCTCATGGCCTTTATTTGTCAGAACCATGAATCTATTACATTCCCCCTGACATTTTTGGCCTTATTGCCCTCTGCAACTGTGTTTCAAACACAGATGCTCCAACAGCTCAAACTTTTCTTCAACAAGCGCAAAAAAAATAAAGTGCAATATAAAGAGAAACTGACCAGAGTGTGCCTGCACTTTGTTCTAGGCATCAACTCAAAAGCCAGGTGTCATTAAAGACTCCATTTTAGGCTTTAATGCCTCGGTCCACAGTGTGACTAAATCTACTTTTTATTGGCTGAAGGTGCCTTTTATTCTAAGCCAATACCCAATGCATAAAATGAAACTAGCTGTGTGCCATGTAGGACCAGGAAAAGAGCAGAGTTTTTTTTTTTTTTTTTTATGGATTCTGTATCCTGGGGGATAGGGACATTTCACAGGCTGTCGAAGAGAAGGCCATCAAACATCTGCACTTTACATCACTAGATGCATTTAAGGGGGTGTGAGTTAAAAATTGAGGCTGTGACCTCATGTGAGCATTTGGAATGAAACAGATAGAGTTATGTCAATTAAAAAGGAGCATAATTTATGTATAAACACACATGTTGTGAGGTATTGGTGGTATTTTAAAATACCTCAAGTATTATTTTACACGTTTTTTTTATTACTATTTAAATCAATAATAATATTGTATGCATTTAGGGAACTTCTGCCATTTCATGGGTCTACTGAAAAGAGAAGTGGTGGTTATTTTATTAAGACCAAGGTTTCAAATAATATATAATTTTGTATGTAATTTTATATTTTCTAAAAAGCATACAAATATATAATTCTTCAAGAACATTTTTCTTTTAAGAAAATGTTTATATACATATGATAATTAACAATGGAAATTGATGATAATTTGGGCCAAAATTGTTATCCTATAATTATATTGCTTTTTTGGTCAGTAATTGTTATTTACCTATATTATACATGTTTACGTACATGGAAACAACATGGATTTTGATACCGTCACTTAGCTCAGATAATAATGCAAAGAAAAACAAAAAAAAAGTTGCTAACTGATTGAACATAATCTATTTTATAGTATTTCTGTTATTTGGTATATTGTTATTGCTTATATAATAAGGAAATGAGTAATAGAAAATTTTAATCCAATTTGATTGAATAATTCATAAGTATTTGGATCCTTTTATCCATCCACCCTCTAATCATTATAGTATATTAATTCTTTATTTAGACCTTTGTGAAACACTTTCCTTTACAAGTAATAAATTGTCTTTGTGGTTTGTTTTTCATAAGAAAGCACAAATCAAGATATGTAATTAGGAAACTTTTATGGCTTATGATGATGTTTTGCCTCTAATGTGGGGAGCGCAGGAATAACTAATAACAGTTCTGGGAACTTATTCCAGATCGTGTATTGTGCCATGTCTTTGCAGGATTTAAGATCCCATCGTTCTTGCACAAGAATTTCTTTGTAACATTGGAAAAGGGAATGTTATAGGTGATTTTGTTTTGATCTCTGGGTTTGTTTCAGCATGCAATCCATTTGGTTTGTTAACCTGCATGCCAGAAGATACATTTTGCATTATATGGTAAGGATTTGGAAAGTGAACTCCAGATTGTTTTGAGTTTTTCCACATTAATATGTGGAAAAATATTAATATATTCCACATTAATATGATCTGCATAGAAAGGCTCTTAAGAGATGGAGTTTCTTTCTGAGATGTTAATACAGAAACTAATCTCAAAAAATGATACGTAAAGCAGCCAAACTGCACAAAGCATGGGTGAAACTGAGTGCACATTGTTTTCCATATGTCTGTTTCACCATTCATGCAAATCATGTCTCTTTAAACCTGAGGAGCTGTAGTCGGGTCAAGTTTCAATGATAAGAGGCACATTTTCAGATGTGACTTGGGTATAAATTAACTAAAATGGTCACTGTCTGGGCACACCTTGGATTAAGAAGGAATTTACAACGTCTCCTGCATATTTGTAGTGATATAAAAGCAATAAGGAAGTCTTGCTGATGAAAGATTTTATTGAAATTTCATCAGAGATTAGATGCACTGTAATTTCTGAATGTCACAGATTGTTCCAAGTGAACTGATATGAATTATTTGCCTCCTTCTTTATTTCCACACCTGATAAAGATGCGTTAGAAAACCTTGGAATAAAGGAATATTTACTGAAAATAGCACAATCTCACTTGGAAAGATTTGCTCTTTCTAAACTTTGGAAATTGTTTTTAATTTCCTCTTCACCATGCATGGTCGCATGACTAGCTGATGTTCTCGTCCAGGCTTGCTTATTATAATTGTTCCAGTTGTTTTAAGCTTTTTAACTACTTCACCGTTTGTAGAAATGGGCAAGTTTATGCACGTAAGCGCTCCGTGTACTCATATTCTTGTATTGGAGAAGATCAACTCACACCTGCCTGATGGGAATGGCATGTTCTCTTTTATTTCCAATTTTGAATAGATGCTAGGAGGAATGGGTGTTTGTGTTACTTTTTTCTCAACTTGTAAGGGCTTCAGTGATTAGAAAAACATCTTAGCATGGATTAATTTATATATATTTATGAATGCTTTTGTCATGTTTGTTTTTACAGTATACAGTTCTATAGGTGCCACAAATTGTGAGACCGTCAATTTTAATTCTAAACTATAATCTCTTTGTGTTTCTAACCACAGAACAAAATGTGCTCAGATTACAGGATTATGTAATCCTGTAATCTGGAAAGATTTGCTCGTTACAAGAAAGGTTACAAGAAGGTGTTTTAACTGTGTTTTACACCAACCGTCAAGAAATGCGGACAGGAATGGAAGCACTTTAGAAAGGCAGCATTAAAGATGAACAAATATCAATCTTCACATTAAAACTTTTGGGTAGTCCATAGAGTATTTGAACCAAGACTTTGTGAAAGGGATTATGAAAAAGCCTGATCATGTCTTTACTCCTCAGTGAGAGGTCAGGTCATGATGTTTCCTGACCACACCCAGCAATAAACTCTAGATAAACTGGCCAACAATTTTTCATACAATAAGGTTTTGATTTTGCTGTAAACAAAACAGAAACTAAGGAAAGTGACTGTCTCTGTCCCATTTATGCTGTTTTCAGCAAAAATTTAAACAGTGTTAGTGTCTGTAATTTCCAATATTCTCTTAAAAAATCATTAGCCATTTATCACAACTTTCCCAATGGAGCTGGAAAATTTAGTCTGCAGGCAAGATCAGGGAGATAAAGGTTAAATCTCATCTTCACATGAATTATGCAACATTTGCCTGTGCTGTTTTAACAGCTCACTATTATTTCAAACCCATCACTACCAAGCATTCTCACACATAGCTGAGGCTTTCACTCCTTAAAATGATTAAGTTTCAGACAGGAACATGAAATTCTTCATTCCTTCTCATTGCATAATTTGTTTGTTACAGACATTTGTTCTACTGTCTGTTAATGGTGTGTGAAGGGAGCAAATTCCTGTGCAGAGAGTTCATGGGGAGGTTTTTATGAGGTCTTTGACACACTGTGCTGCTGTTTTGGAAGATTTCACTCCCTTGTGTTTTGACTGTTATTTGGCTCTTTTCATAAACATGAAGTCTGGTGATCAGTCATTGTACGGTATGTGTTCACAACTCTTCAAGTTTGTCACATGATGGCACTTTTGAGACTGACAATGAGACAAAAGTGGCCCAGCATTGCAGTCACCTGTAGTCGCCTCTAGATAAATGACTAATATAATTTGGTTCATTTCTGTTGAATCACAAATCCTGGTCCTATCTGGACTTTTTGGCTTTGCCTCAAACAACAGTCACACCAATAAGTTCCTGTAAATTTCCTGTTTTGTTGTTTCATTTATAATAGAAGATTTTCTGACTGCTGCAACTGTGGTGTTTTCATGCAAATACAAACATTATCCAAGCTGTGCTAAACAATAACTGTAATTATCACTATTGACTCACTATTGACTCTATCAGCAGGACTCCAAAAGAAACAGTAATAGTAATACTTGTGCAGCCCAATCAGGTGAAGACTACAATAAATGACTTTATGTCCTCTGCATGGTCTGTACTCATGCAAAATAGATCATGAGCCAAAGAGATTAGAACAGCCATACAGTACAGGAAGCAAAGGCTGGTTAAAGTTTAACTAGTATGGATAATATGCATCATTATAGCTCTTTTCCATAGAACATAACTGATATGGTCATGCCAAACAACTGAAAAATGTAACTACATTTTCCAGAGTGAAGCCTAAAAGTTTAATCAAAACAAACAATTGTATAGATGTTTTTTTTTTATATCCAAATAGTCAGTACATGCAAAATAGGGTTTGTTTGACTTCTAAATATGATGAAAAGATGGCAGTGAATTTACAATTATGATCTTTTATTTTGTTTTTGTATTTCCACACAAATACAACTAATTTATTTATATATTTTTTTTGTCATGGTAATTATATGTAATAATTGAGGAACAGCAATAAAATATCTGCCTCTCTGATAACAATGACAGTAAACGTTTAAGAAAATACAGGATAGTGAAAGTAAGTATTTATAAAGAGAAAACAAAAGCTGAGATAAATATCAAGAATGTCCTCACTATTACCTGTGAAAATTAAATCAATAAAAATTTCATTGCTCAACAATCGACCCTGATGTTTTTGTGTTTCGCATACTGTGTATGAATGTTATTAAATGGGATTTTATTTTTCTGTATATGTATTGATTTCCCTCTCTAAAATGACATCAGCCTGACCTTAACCCAGGAAATTAAACAACACTGAAAACTGCAGCTTGTTAGAAAAAAACTGAAGCAACATTGTATGTATTGTTACAGCAAATCAAACTTTAAATCACTATGACTTAATAGGTTATGGTCCCTCTCAAAACTTCAGTATGAGGTTTAAAAAATGTGTTATAAAAAAGACCTGAAAGGGAGATGAGACACTTTCAACTCAAAGTGTTAAACCATAAAATAATTATTTTAATACATTTATGGGAAGACATTGCTTTCTCACAATGAACTTTATTTCCCCCCCGATTGGTCCAACAAAAGGATTTATTTTCGAGGTAATGCAAGCAATAGCCATTGCATGTAAAGTCAGGAAGTTCAAAAATAAAATCACAGATCACAGAGTAAAATCCCAGATTTGTCAGAGTTGCACACGTTTGATTGCACATGTCAGCACATCCAAGAATTTGAGAAGGTGTGCAAGTATATTAAAATTATTTAGTTTAAAGGTTGGATATTTTTGCCTACCTGTTTTAGATATCAGATAACTGTTTTCAAGAAAATTTGAAAACAGTCTGAATAACTAAAAATAAGTTATAGCTTAGTTTTCATAGATGATTTTATGCAAATTTCAACAGGTGATAAGGCAAACTTCCTCATAAATATTCTTCAAGAACCATAAGGAATCATTTTCAGTTCAAATCAAAATTTGATGTTGTGAGAACAGACCTTCTAGATTCAGTCGCTGACTTATTAGTTAAGTATGTCTTAATCAAATCAGAATATTAAGCGTACCTGTGAAAGAAGAGCAGAATGGACAACATAGTCTGGTCGATTTTGCTGCTGCAGATGCCCTCATTGAGGAGAAAGCAGGGGTCCCTCACCACCGACTCCAGGGAGTCCTGCCTCATGATGTTGTTCAGCTTGTCTGTGTTCAGGTTCTGGTACATCAGCTGGCTGCGGAGCTGGCGGAAGTGGTTCACACTGGGGCTGGTGGGGCTCGGTGGCAGGGCCCCTGCAGTGCCATGGCTTCGGGTCGGGCTGCTGGACAGGGAGTCATCACACCCGTTGGCCAGGTCCAGGCAGCAGCTGCAGCAGTCCAGGCCTATGGGTGAGCGGCAGTCTTCATCTGACATCTTCGAGGGTAGGTGAGTGAGGAAATTGAGCAGGTGCAGGAATGACAGAGACTGATGTGAGGATAAAGTGGAAGAAGTTCAGGGACAGTCTAGTGTGTCATCCTGTCCCCACGCCTGGGCCAGGGAGGCTAAAACGTCAGGTTGAGCTCCTCCTGAGAAGTCGCCACGCACTCTGCCTGCTTTTGTCAATGAGTCTCCCCTCCTGTGGCTGTCCTGTGTTACAGCTTTTTTGTTCCGAGCCAACGTTGCTGCACTGTTTTGCTACAGTGGCAGGAAAATAGACTTCTAAGCAAACATTCTCTCCCACCGATTCAGCGGGAGTCCTTTTGTAAGCAAAACCCAGAAGCTGCTTGCTGCTTATCACTGTTTTCCCTGAACTTTTTTTTTTTTTTTTTTTGGTTGGCGTGCCTAGAGACACGGAGGAGGGAGCAAAAGAGGAGGGAAGGACACACAGAGGGCGTGGAAAGACCTGTGATTGGTAAAAAGCATCACTGTTTGCAGAAACTGGTCCCTCCTTCTTTCTCCTTCAGATTACCAGAGTGAGTACTAGAGAGAGGGAGGGGACCTTGCTGAGCATGCTTGAAACATGTGGAGCTGTCTAAGCTCTGCCTTACCCTGCTGACAGTCCAAGGAGTGGCTGAGGGAGAAAGTTTTGCAGCAACTCTAACCTGTGATAAGATGTGCTAACTTGTGAAAATAAAAGCACACAAGGGTTGCCTCAGCTAAAGTTGTCACATTTAATTGAAAAGGCCTGCTTCTAGTTAAGACTTTACACAGTTTAGGGCCTTGCAAAAAAAATTCCCCGTCGCATTTTTTCCTTTCTTGTCACTTTGCAGTGACTTAAATAAATGTCTTTAGAGCACAAAGTGTGATCTAAACGATTCCTTTGTAGATCTCATTGTATTTTTAGGGTTATTGTGCCGCTGGAAGGAAAACCTCTGACCTCAATCTTAGATTTTTTGCAGCACTCCATCAATCTTCCAAACAACTGTGACCAGCTTCCAGTTTCCTACTTTTCCTACTTTAAATAAGCATCTCCACAATATGCCACCACCACATTTCACATTAGAGATGCTGAGATCATGTCACATAGAGAATTTTTTTTTTTTTTTTAACTAAATGTTTAAAAAAAGTTCAAGATTACAAAGTTTTAAATTGAGCACCTAAACAAGTTTGAGCATTTATTTTGTACTTGAGGGTAACTGATGGTCTTTATCTACATGATTTCAAGGCAAAATCTGACATTAATGAGCTTGTTTGCCAAAATAGATTTAGTGTGTATGTTCTTTTCTTTGTTTTTTATTGTGTGCATGCGCGTGTGTATGAGTGTGGTGTATAAAACCAATGTCAGTGAGAGCAGGGCACTCTGTGTTCTCAACTTGCACACAGCCATAATCTTATCAGACCCCCACTGTGTTTGATAGCAGTTTTGTCGATTTTCATGTCTCTTTTAAAACTGTGCAACTGTGTGTGTCGTGTTCATGCCCTGCAGAAACATGCTTCACAAGCTTTAGTACAAACCAGCACAGTGTCATTACAACCGCGCTGATGCTCCGGGATGATGGCGCTGCTGACCTCGGCCGCTGACCAACGAGTGTACTGCATGCTGTCAACAGATGGATGGTCACGCAAGAACACGGCAACAAGATAATTGTACTCTGAAGTGTCAGGCTGTTTCTGCTGCAGAAAAAAAAAAAAATATCACAGCACATATTGTAGGGGAGCAGGGGGATCAATTTAGCAGAGAAAATGACTGACTATTGCTTTATTGAGTGTGTAATGATGTCCTCAGGCAGCAAGGCTGCTACAGTTTGGTAGGGTGAGAGCAGAATGCCAGTCTAATCTGGGTATAGGCTGCCATCTAGTGGAAAATTGGAAGCATTGAGGAATTGCTTTAAAATGAACTATTTCACAACAGTTTCAGCAAAAGTTTTTTCCTGCTTATACTCTTTCTAGTCTAGCTGCCGGTTGAATGATTCTGTCTGTGGTACCTCAGATTTAGCTAAACAGCTCAACTTTGTGGATATTATTGTATACAGCTTCACAGCTTTTGGATGTTTTCAAAATGATTCTAACTGCTATTTGATGAAGGAGTTTTCAGTTTTGCAGTCAATGTTGCATTCCTGGTTTTGCACCAGAATACACTTCATAGTTCTTCATTTTGCACATACTTTAAATTGAATTAGCAAATTATGTTAAAATTTAATTTAACTTTAGTATGGGATCATTTTCATAAATTGCATAATACTTTACTACTGAAACCTTCTTCTGAAAGCAATGCTGAGCATTTCTGTATTCAGTGACTGCTTATGTGCACCATAACAGTGAACATGTGATGGGTCCTCTGTTTGTGATCTGGTTTTCTATACGTTTTGGGATTAAATGGACAGGGTTTTTCTGACCATTCACGCTGCTATCAGCAAGAAATCAATTCTTTTCATAATGATTTTCATCAGGGCCCTGGTAAAAATATCAGTTACCCGACTGGGAGACAATACTAAAAGAAATATGCAGAAAACAAAACAAAACTGATGTCCAAGTATTGTTCAGCATGTAAACAAAGAAAAATATTTATTCTGCACACATTGCATGAAAGAAGAAAGTACAAACACTTGAATGGCCTGGTTTCAGTCCTAACATGTTCCCATTCGAGAGTGGGAGGAGAATTGTGAAATGAAAAATGCAAGAAAATGATTCAATGTGGCCACACACTTAAGAAAATATTTGAAGAAGAAATGAAGAAAAATAACATTAGGCAGGCTTTGCTGTGTTGGATCTTTAGTGAATCTTTTTATGTGTTGTGAGAAGTAACTTTGACAAGAACAAGAGGTGAAAGTTTTGCTGACTTATTTTTTGTGGCTATATGCTTGCAGGACAGGTAAGCATGTCTAGACATTCAAAGCATCATAATTAACCAATCATTTGATCTAGGATAACATGCAGGACACGAGCTCTTGAGACATGACTTTAGGCACAATATGGTTCTAAATTGTGCCTAGTTTGTCTCTATGTCACCCCGTAATGAACTGGCAACCTATCCAGGGTTTAAACCAGAGGTATTCAGGAAACATGCAGGAAAAGAATGTTATTTAGAATAGCATTAGAAGATGCCTAAATCCAAAATGTTTAAACTGAATGAATCTCTGTATGAAAATAAATACACAGAAACTGACTCCAAGTAATGAATGCATGTTGAGAGTTTTATCTCTGCTTGTTATCCTTTGTTTGAGCTCTTGTTTTAACTTGCTTGGACAGAAATTAAGTCTCTGGATATTCAGACTGCACCATGCCAAATGATGCAGAAAATGTGTGCAAAACATTGATTGGTGGGGAATTGCTTTTTTACAGACAGAGTCCCAAAGCTGTCTAAACTAGGTCACAGAAAGTAGGATAGTAGATGTTCTGTGTTACCGTGGCAAGCTTCCAAAATCTGCTCAAATAATTCTGATAATTCAGCCCTGACATGTCCCTGCCTGCCTTTTGCTTCAAGCTGCAAAACTGCAAAAGCTCAGCTGGTATGACATTGTTTAAGTTTAACATATTTGCTATCATTCAAGTTTCAAAGCAACTTAAGCTCGAAAATAGGAACAAAATCATGAGTAGACCTAAGCTGTATATGTCTATAAAGAACCTTTTGGTTAATTATGACAGATGTTCAAAATAAAACGAAGAATGTGTCCAGATGTATAATTTGGTCTTCACAAGTCATTTTGCTTCACAGTGCTAAACTCTTGGATACTGAAAGGCTTTCAAGAAACCTTTTTTGAGAGAAACTACTGATTAGTTTACAAATGTATTATCATCAGGATGATTGATGTAAAACCTGCCTCCGTCCGTCAGTAAAAATCTTGCAGTCTTGTATTGTGGAAGAAGATTGATGGAACACTGTTTTGTAGATATTGTAATATGGATGCAAGACAATACTGTCTGCCAGTGTATAGTTTTCAGTGCAGAAATTGCATCCTCATATTCAGCCTGGAAGATGAGAAAAATATTCAACTTGTGTCTAAGCTGTGAAATGTAATAATTGCAGTAAGAGAAAAAAATAACTGACTTACACTGGACATTAAAAAACATAGAACTACATGAATTATTAAGCGAGGCTGAATATTTTCTGTTTTAGGTCAGGTAGTAATTACTACAATTATTTCTAAACATTGTTAGAAATGCTGGCAATCAGAGCATTTTGCTGCATTTTATGTTTTCAAACACAAACATAGCAGATGAAACAAGTTCACTCTGCTATGGCATTAATGTTACAAATTAAGTTATATAACACTAGAGGGCAGTAAAAGCAAATTAAACATACAGTATGCTTTTTTGCTTATACTAATTATGCGTCTAAAGGGCAATATGACTTGGGTTTTTTTTCTGCTTAACATTTCAGAACTTGCAGAATGCGCTTATAGCTGGAACTGGCATTTTCAATGTAGCACTTGTGTTTACATTCTAGTAGTTTTGTGCAGTTTGGCTCTTCACTAGATAAATGTGCAAAAGAGAATGGAAAAAACAACAAATAATGCTGCATTGTTGTTTAGAAAGCGAGCCTCCTCTTAATTCATGAGGAGGTTCGTGAATTAAGAGGAGGAATAATTTTGGAGTCCAGTTTTTTATAGGTGAATACAGAATCAATCTATGACACTGTCTCCGTCACAGTGCATTATTTCTTTACTGCTACTCTCGCCTGTGAATTTGATCCTCTGCCCTGGGCTGCAATTGGGCAAGACACCAGACCCGGACAGACTCATATCCTTGGTTGGCAAGATATGGCAAATAATCTTAAGCTTCTCGCCCCCTCTAAGGATTAACTGTGCTGTCCAGTCATCTTTAAGAAATGCACCACCTCTGGTTAGCCTTGGATTATAGAAAAAAAAGTTAAGCAGGCAATCTCTCATCACAGGAGCATACAGCACTGAACTCAAGTGGGGAGCATGTGCTTGCCTTAATAAAGTAGATTTAGGCCATATATTAAATCTGTGAATTGTCAGGAAACCTATATCTGAGCACATTGCCCAACATGCCTGGTTTCACTTTCTTAGTGCCCTGCTCTACCACCTTCCTCACTACTCAACTTCAGTTTTATTTCCACATTTTCCTTTTTCTTTTTAAATTACACATTGCTCTATCTACCAGTTTGTCTTCCCCACTGAGGAAAGATGAAATAAACTACCTTCTACACTGTTTTCTCCACCCTAGTCTTTGCAGCCTGGTTTCATTGATAAAACTTCTCTGACATGTAAGTATATTTTTTATGTTAATGTGATGTGCAAGGAAAATGTTGGTGCTTGTAAGTATAATCTGTTGACAGATAAACTATTAGACACATGTTTAAAAGATTTGGTCTTTATAGAAGACTGGCAGAAAAGACAAAACATTTGTCACAAGAATATAGGAGAGACATCAGATGAATTAAATTTGGTTAGCAGACACTGAAACAAAAGTGATTGGCCTACATGCAAAATATTGTGCCTTGTGTGGGGGTCAAAAAGACGAAACATGGAGGTGGCAGCGTCATGAGGTGGGATACTTGCTTTTGCAGGGAGGACGAAGCTGGAAGCTAAATACAGATCAAAATACTTTGCTTTTCTTCAGCAGGGAAAGGGTAGCAAAGTTAATGTAGACATTACATGTCTGTTAACATTTATTCATTAATTGTAATTGTAAATCACAGTTGCAATTGCAATGAAATATGTTTTTAAAATCAATGACTGGAGGGAGCTGAGTTGTAAAATCCAAAGATCATTTCCCTTCCACTAAACCTCAGCATTTAGAGTATTGTCTCCCACATAAAATCCTATTAAAACACAATGACTTTTGTGGTTTTAAGGGGCTAAAATATAAAAAATTTCAATAAATATGAACTTCAAAGCAGTGTATAACACACAGCAAATATTCCCCACTCAGATCGTAGATGGAATAATGCATCATAAGTTTCTTGATAAGTGTTAAATAAAAAAAAGAGAATTTCAAACAACCTTGGGATATTCCTTTTGAAGATTGAGCTTTCCCATAATTCATTTGTCCCTGCAGTCAATTTTTGAAGTCCTGCTACTTTGATTCAAATGTTTGATCTCCCCTGTATGTTTCTGCTGATTATTTGAGGTTCAAATGTGTTTTTTGCTCGGCAGGCGGTGTCCTTTCGACAGCAGCATGTACAGTACATTTGACTTGCAACTCTCCTTTGAAGGAATGATTTGTTATGCTTCTGGATTTAGTGTTGCAGTTTGTGTAACGGTAAATCACGATGCTTACACTTGAAAAGAGTCTGTTAGCCTTGATAACACTTCTGGTTTAAATTCAGGTGAGACATTTCTTTTTAAAGAAAGATGTGGGAAGAAAGACTTATGCTGATTATTCTCCAGGCTCAGCTTCAATTTTAATGGGATCCCTTTTAAATCAAACAGAATGTAACTCCAATTTTGCAAGATTGGAGTTACATCAACTTCTGATGATCCTCACCAGCAGATGTTAAGCAATTAAAAGCGTATCTGATATTTTATTATATTTTTATGTCATGCCAAAACGATTAACCCACAGCTAATGACATATTTGCACAGTCACCATAGATCATAGGAAGATCCAGGAAAGGAAAAATGTATAATCTATAAGTAGTCAAAAATGATGAACATCAGGACCTACAATACAAGGTTTTATTCTTTGATAGATTTGAAATGTGTCTAGTTTCATTAAGGGTCCACATTGCAGACCAATGCAATTTATTTCAGACTGAATATTACTAATTGAGAGAAAAAGAAAATGGACAGCTTTAAGAAACTGATGCCTGGCTTGAATGTTAAAATTTATTTTCTATCTGAAAACCTTAGGAAGCTTAGAAAGAAAGTTTTTAGTGGTTTAAGACAATAAAGTTCTTAACAATAAAACATTTAAAGTTTTAAACGTTTTAAAACTTTAAAAGTCCTATGACTTTCTCAGAAGTCATAGGAATGTGTCTGCACCGATTAATGTGCAGACATAGGAATGTGTCTGCACCGATTAAAAGCTACAATTAAAGTAAAATCATCCAGGTTATTGGACAGCGTTATTTCAACAGATAGAGTCCAACTAAAATGAATTACTGCAAATCTTATTTATTGTTTTGCAAGACAGATCAACAGCAGTTCAAAGACGTTTTTCCTTTTCTCATCAAAAACAATATATTTTTGTTCTCCGATATCAAATGCAAACAACAGCTATGTCTGTGGATAAGACTAAAACAATCTGCTTTGATGCTATTTGTTATATCAAATCATTAATTAATTACACTATACAGTAGTGTTTAGCATATTTTTGCAATTTTGATTATTCATATTAGGGACTGCATGTGAGTTAAAGAGAAATAGCTGTCAGTGTTTCACAGCTCTGCTGTTAAACAGGATTTTTACTATCACTTCAAAAAAAGCCAACATTGTAACTGTTTTAGCCTCTTGTGTTAGAGGTCAGCACAGTCAGTACAGTTAGGTTTAGCATCTTTAAATATCAGCGTTCATTTGTATTAAAAGAGCAAACCCTTTCTGAGAACATATATTTTTTATAAGATTGCCTACAGTCCCTAATCTAGCATGTCCCTAGAAAGAAAGACAGAACTAGATCTCAAAAATATTATTCTTATTATCATAAAAAATCTTCCCTCATACAAAAATCTGAAGTGGGTGGTGAGTTGAAGTGAGGGTGGATGTGTTGCTTGGTTTTATTACATTTATGTAATCCTGAGGCTGATGGTGGCACCCAGCGTTTGTCTGGTCTGTCAGACAATCCCATGTCCTGGAGCTTACATGTGTCAAAAGTCAGACTGAGAACATCCACTAGTGTCCTCAGCAAAGTCACAGCAAACACGTATATGAAAAACCATAAAATGTCCTTGGCTAAGCCTCAACAGTGGAAACATTAGTGCAGTGTTTTCAAACATTTTCAACAAAACTTAAATTTAACGCTTGCCAGGGGCCTAACATAGATCAAACAAAGCAACAACTACAAGAACATCTCCCCTGGGGTTCCCATGTTGAATCTCTGGTGACAGTATTTCTAAAAGGAAAAAAATGCCACAGAAAAAAAAAAAAACATTACAGCTCCGGGGGCCTCTTCACTCACTGTTAATTAAATCCAATCAGTTGTTCCAGGGGCCAGCCTTCACTAGAATCCTGGACAGACTCTGTTACTGAGAAACTGGTAACAACAAATGGCATAAGGTCTGTTTGCTTTGACAAAATTTTCAAGAGGACAATGCAAATTTTCATTTTGTTGCAGCTAATAAATTGTGAGGTAACCAGAGGAGAAACAACATGATCCCAGTGGTTCCAAAAGCCATTTGATCTTTATTTGAACAATATTAAGAATGTGGTCTTTTTGTTTTCTTTGTGTTTGTGTATGGTCTTTCTCATGCCTGAATTAAACTAAGCTGCAATCAGGCAATTCATCTGGGGAAATGCATCTTTCAAAATCTCCAACAGAGTGTAAAACAGACCTTTTTCCTTAGCTAATTAGCATTAAATGAAATCTCAGAAATTTAGTTTTACTCATTCTTAGGCAATACAGAAGAAGAGAGAAGTGTTTTTGTCAGTACGTTTCACATATTCTGACAATTATTTTCCCTTCTGTATGTTTACTACTGAGTGACAGTGAATACTATGTATTAACCAGCAGGCAATGTGTTTACAGAAGAGGGTAAAAATAAATTAGAGAAAAACTGGGTCATTCAACCTTTTAGTCTGCCAGTTTTTATGGATTTCTAATGGTCATTCATTAGTTTTATGAATCCCCATTGTATGCTTTAGTGTGATTTCTTTGTAATAGGAAGTCTTTATTGGGCAGTCAATTTGATATCAATTTGCACTGACAGGAAGCAGGATTGTTTTGTAAATACTGACAGATTCTAGTTGGTTATCTGGGCTCTCTGTGCCAGCTTCTCTTCTTTGTATTTGTTATACTTAATATCCTGAGTCACTCCACTTCACAATGCATTATTTATTCTAAGAAAAGTTTTATTTTGAATAATTTTATATTTGGGTAACTTAACTTGTCACCAATATTGCTTATGAGTTTCATGTCAGGGTCCCCAGAAACATATCTAAAGAATATTTTTCCTCTGCTTCATCTGGTGGAGTTTTAATGTAAATAAATAAATGTGTCATGCAGTAAGTTGATTTTTCTCTGCTTCCAGCTTTCACACAAGGATGCCTGACATTTTTAAGAATACATTTCTAATGGGGTGTTTTCAACCCAAAAAGCGTTCTGCTTTTTCACTCATCTCAAAAACTTTTTTTGACAGTCTACACACATTTCTCCAGAGCATAGAAAGAAAATCTACTTTTTAAAGCATGTCTGTCTGCGCTGAATGAAGAAAAATCCCTCAGAAAGACAGCATGAAATCCAAAGACTTTAAATGTGTAACATACTTCTTGTTTCTTCTTCTATGGTTTAGCTTGTTACTTATACAAACCTAGTTTCAGTTCTAAACACGTAGAGATCATTTCCACATATATCTGTGATAATGGGACAGGAGTGGGACGAGTCATGGGCTTCCCAGTGTTGGTACTACTGGGAAGCCATTTTTCAAAGCCTTTCTAGATGAAACATCATGACAACTGTGACAGACTCCAGTCTGCTAAAGCGAAATGGTATCTGGGTGACGAGTTACAGTAAATGAATCTGAGTCTAAGTTAAATGTCACAGTGTACTGTTTGCAGAGTGCAAGAACAGAAATCCGAGTGTGTTTGAGTGTGCATGGGGCTTATAGATATTGAGCTGTATGTACATATGGAGGAAGTGAAGTGCTGCTGGGTCACTCAGTGTGACAGAGAAACTATCTGAAGCCTCTGACTTTGATGTCTGTCCAACAGCCCAGCAGGATGTTCTTCTGTGAGCTGCTGGTGCCGTTGGATTGGTCGCAAACATTTCTGTGCCGGACACTGCCATTTTTATCTCTCTTCATGCTGTAATTGACAGTCACAATCAAATTCATCTTTGTCTGTTTTGTATCATGGGTTCCACTTCAAACAAAAGCTCTTTTCAGTCTTCTGGCTGATTCTTGAAGCTCATGATCTAGCGCTTTTTCACACATATAAAAAAAAAAACACAAAAGGTGTGCTTCTATAAAACGCTAACAAAAATATCCTCTGAGCTATTTATTTGCCTCCTGCTGTTCTGTCATTTGCTCACTTTTTTGTAACTTTTTATGCTAATCTTTTTTTTCTAAATGATGCAGGATGTCTAAGCATCATTATCATACATACATATATATATATATATATATATTTTTTTCCCCCCCGTTTTTTCCCCCATCTCAGCTTCACATCTTTCTCTGAAGCATGTCTTCCAGTCATGCCCGAGGCCAGAGGATTCTGAGGACAAATAAAAGTCAGTGTGTCCCAGAGGACCTTCAGATTAGGGGAAGGGATCCATACACTGACTGTCACGACTCTCCAGGCTTGGCCCAGGAGAAATTATCTCAAGAGACAATGAGCCAAACATCCTACTGCAAGAGGCAGATTCAGTCATTCCTACTGTGGCTACAAAGCAGTATTACTATGACTGATTTTTAACAAAGTATCACATTTAGATTTAGTTTTCCATATCCTAAGCCCTATCATCATTATCCAAGGGGCATTCACATGCAAAGGTAACACTAAGTTTTCTTTCCACGGATCATTCCCGGAATGTTTGAAAAAAATAACAAAGTCAAGAAGTTTGCTCCTGTAGGATGAAGACATTTTAAATAGTGCACTGTTTTTATTGTAAGTAGAAGAGCAGATATCAAAGTGGACGATTAAAACAGCAAAACTTTAGAAGAAAGGCATTTTTTTTTCTTTGAAACTAGATGGGAGAGTACTATTTGAAATACAAATTTTAGTTTGCACAATTAGGTCACGCAGAACAGAGAAAGTCTGAAGTGAGAGCTTAAAAATGTTTCATTTCTGTGGTGGATTTCGATGTCAAATAAAAAGCCTTGCAAAAGCATTCGAGCACCTTCAGCTTTTTCCCTCTTTGTATTACAGCCACAAACTTTCTTGTATGTTATTCATTCATTAACACACAGTTGGAACCAATTTGTAAGTCAAAGAAAGCAATAATAGTTGCCTTGATCAGGATTATTTAACTCATCCGGCTCACCTCGTCTGATTTTTGATTGATGATTTAGAAAGACTATTTAAAAATCTATTTAAAAAAATAAAATTACATTGAAAAATCAAGTAAGAAATGTTTTTCATATCCAATGTCCCATTTGCTTTGTTGCCTCATTTGCGTTCATCTTTCTTTCTTCTCTCTTTCTGTCTGTCTTTGTTCTTGTGTCTCCAACTGTCATCTACATTCAAGCCGTCTGTCGGTTTCATTTTCACATTTCCCTCAGTTATCTTACTCTGTCACACTGACAGCAAAAGTCTTAAACCCCATTAAACCCTCCCCAATTCAATTTCAGGACTGCTGCTTTGTTTTCCAGGCTGCTGTCAAGCTGGACTCTAAACAGGGCCGCAGGATAATCGGAGTCCCCTCCGGCTCTTCTCATCTAGCATCGCCTCCTGGCTGGCAGGAACAGATGCCTGGTTATTCGTTTGAGGATTGTGTGACACAAGACCACTTCTCAAGCTTCTACAGATAATCATCTTGACTATGCAGGACCGCAGGTAGGCG
Organism: Poeciliopsis paucimaculata; assembly: GCA_903067055.1. Classification (NCBI taxonomy): domain Eukaryota; kingdom Metazoa; phylum Chordata; class Actinopteri; order Cyprinodontiformes; family Poeciliidae; genus Poeciliopsis; species Poeciliopsis paucimaculata. Next base: position 18,699 of record CAEGAD010096584.1, on the reverse strand, counting down.
TCTTAACTTCTGTTTATTCTGTTTAAAAGTAAGATGGAAAAATAAAAAACCTGAGCGCCTTAGAGTGGTCTAAGGCCAACAGATTTCTTTTCGGAAGAGTCAGATAAGTTTTCTCTATTCTTGCAAAACTTGCATGAATGTCTGGCTAATAAAACTGGACTTACTTCAAAAATTTGTGGCAAGATATATTCTTTCTAGAATTTAATTTAATCTTTAAACACAGAAAACTGGAAATTAATGCTAAAGAGTCTGTCAACATATTTTCTATATTACAAATAATATTTCAAAATTGATGAGTATGAACAAATAGTATTTTATTTCACAATGGGCTGCTTTTTTATGCACATCTTTGCCTGTTATAAATGTGCTTATAGAGTTCACCGTGTTTGGGCTTTTTTTTTTTATCCATAGATATACACTCTTCACTGTCGCTCTTCCTCCTTTTTAAGTATTGGTGCATCTGTACGGCTTTACCCGCATTTGGCTCACAGTCTGGACAGCGAGCTGTAAGAAAGCAGCTGGCAGCCTCTTTATATCGGCGCTGATCCTCAGACGCAACAGACAGCCAGACAAATAGCAGCCAAATCCTCAGAGCAGCTCAACAAAAGGAATGTGTTTAAAAACTTGCTGAAATGCTCATATGCAGTTGGAGAGCAGCGATTAGTCACAGACAGTTACATAATCTGTGAAGGGCTGCATGAATGGATTCTCTGAACCTATTGTTCAGCAAAAAATAAAGAATAAACAAAAAAAACATGTAAGATAATCTCTAAAGATGTAAAAGTATTGCCATTTACTTTTAAATATCTTAAAAGTGAAAGTCTAAATAAATAAATGGTACATCTTCTGAGAGATTAGACTGGACTGAGTTTGAATCTTGTTTAAGTGAAACATTCTGGAGGCTTAAAACTTGAGTTTTCCCTGTGCAACTTTAGAAATGGGTCATTTGCCTGCGCCAAAATTTAATTAAGTATCCCACACTGTCCCATCTGCACCCAGCTTCATCAATTATTACTTCCCCTCGAACCTCAAGTTACACTTCGTCCATTAAACATTCATAAGCCCCGTAATGATTAACAATATGTTTAGGCTAATCTCTATGCAAATTAAGGAAGCTTTGTAGGAGATAATGCATTTTAAAACTTATCTCCACACTGCGCTAAATGCTTTTCTTTTTTTTCATTGATCTCCAAGGTTTCAGATTAAGTCAGGGCTGATATTCCATTTAAAAAGAAAATATCTCATTTACTTTTCATTAGTAGGTGGAAAGCAGAAGGGCAGTCCTATTGGAGAAAGATGTTCATGTAAAACATGTCTGCTAGCATTTTATGAGTAGTTTATAAATTTGCAGTTGGAAAATTGTAAAATTTTGTACATTTCTGGAGCCTTTACAGATCTGTGCTCTTGGAGTCAGAACTGGCTTGAAACACAGGAAAACATTAAATGCTTTCATGTTACTACTCCACTTTCATGGATACAATCTTTTAATACTTTAAGCGCCCATATCTGGAGTGCAGATAACTGCATAATCTCAATCTGAGTGCAAAAGGTTAAAAGTAATAAAGGGTTTTACGGAGCAACGTAAGACTGAACATACAAAGGTAGAAAGACAGAAGGCTTCTATAAATGTGTGTCAGTATTGAAACAAGAAGCAGCTCTGGTTCATTCCATTCAGCATTTGATCAATTGCTAGAAAATATATGCTGGTCACGTTTAAACACTTAGATGTGGAATCTAAGTACGGAATCAACAGGCCGGCACTCGAACCCGCTTCGAGGCCCTCGTACATGGGTCGTATTCTCTACTCACAGCACCACCGCCTGCTTTTAAAATGTTTTTCGGTTGCAGTTTTTGGTTGCAGAGAAATGGAAGAAATGTATGGTTTTTGTTCAGGAACTAAACACGGCAACAATCAAAACCAAACATCTTGATGTACATCATAAATAGAAGAGAAGCAGCTCTAGTTTGTGGAGACATGAACTGGCTGTTAGTTAACTCTTTTAGGGTGTGTTCATATTTGTAGTCATTGTAAATGTAAGGGTAAATCCCAAATAGCTCTTAGTACTTTAAAAGTCTACGTCTATAGTTTATGTGTTGATATAAAAGAGATTTTCATTTTTTTGCTCCAACTTCGTGAAATGTTAATGCTGACTTTGCAAAAGGATCATTTACTGAGTATTTACTGTTGAGGCACCAACAACCAGCGTTTCTGTTTCAAAATGCACAAACAAAAGAAAAAGTTCTTTATTAATGCCAGATAGTTTTGTTTCCTGCTGACTAAATGGATTCAAACTCAGGTTGGATTTTTCTCTATATTTAAAGAGGAGCTCATGCTACCAAATGAACTTATTTTAGGGCTTTTCTCACATCTTCATCAGAAGTGAAAATGTGTAAGCCTTTTGTGACCTTGAAGCAACTGATGTTTAAAATCAGGGGTGACAGAAATGAAATTCAGCATAAGGTTCATGAGAGGACTCCAGACAAACTGTGACAATGTGAGATCACAAAACAGCATGTCTGCAACATATGCAGCAACTCCAATCTTCTGTGCATCTGTCAATGTGTATTGATAAGGCAAATGCCATGACGTGAAATCTGCAAAGCTAGCATATCCCCAAAGGAGCAGGCTGTTTAGCAGTCCTTCCACGCCAGCACAAAGTTCCACCATCCACTTTTGGTATTCAGTCCTGAGGACACGCTGAGCCCTGGAGTTCTACTTTAACACCTGCATACAGAGGAAGGTGGAAAGGAATCACAGCACGACTCCTGCCCTCACCAGCTGCTCTACCGCTTCATTCTTCACAAGCAAATATTGAAAAAGCAAACTGGGTGGATGATTGTTGAGCTTTTCTAAATACTGACTGCCTCCGCTCCACTTAGGATCCTCTGTCTGATTACAGGACGACCATCAATGGTCCAAACGGACATTGATCCACGAGTAGGATGGCCTGAAAGTTCACATCGGGTAAAAGCCCAACAAACATGGCACATCTCTCAAAATCCAATCAATAACTATCTGTGGTGAGGTGAAATAATGAAGGTCACTTTGTGTTGTAGGGGGCGCTGGGCGAATCTGAGCGAGAGACACAAAGACCACCTATCAGCCCTCCTCTCAGCATTAAGCTGTCCTTCTCATCTTAACCGAGCAGGCAACTTGTCACAGAGGAACTAATTAAGTTGGCAACAATCAGTGCGGCTCTGCCACAATTAGACATCGACCACATTAGCATTTAAAAGCTGCTTGAAAGCAACAATTCAGCAGATAAATCTTTGTTCCTTATGCAGCTGAAACACACCAACATTCTCTCACCTGCAGGCAAAGAACAAGCTTCTCTCATCCTGATCCTCAAAAGTATTGGATTATCTTTATTTAAAGAAGTTAAGAAGCTAAATTGCTAAATTTATCTTGCCTGCAGTTTTAAGTAATACTTCTATCCATTCCTATGCATTTCATCCACCGATATAAAATAAAATTTCCCACCAGCTAAATACAAGGCATTCTTAGAGAAACATTTTAAAGACAAGAGACAAGAGGGGGGTAATAGGTATGGCTGCTCTGTCTTCAGGACTGAGAAAATGTTGATTAGAATCAGCCAGACACTGGGATGTTTTTGTTTTTGCTTCAGTTTACAGTTCACATACAGTATGTGGCCCACAGAGTGTTCTGTGTATCTAATTTTGAGGAGACGTGAATTTATTTGTTGAAGTTTTATATTTTCTCTCTTTCTGCAAGATTACATGCATAAGTATCTGCTACATTGAGACAGATAAAAAACATGCATATAAGCATGACTTTGAAAATGTTGAGTATCCAACATTTTTGATGAATTGTATTGATTTTTCGGCTCATTTAATGTTTTTAATTTAATGCATATAGCTCTGTTTATTGATTAAGGTTATCAACCAATGACTCATCAATCAAAACAAATAAAATCTTATGTTGACTGTCTTGCCAGCAGTTTTAACATCTATTAGAGAGCGTAGTTTGTATTTAATTTAATTAAATTAACAATAACCCAGTGGGTTATGCTAAATTGCAAAGTCAGATTACAGGAAAGTATTGCAGCATATTTGAGGAACAAGTTGTGCATTTGAAAAACTACAGGAAATTGTTGAAATAAGAATTTTGGCGTATTCTTTACTTACATGATGTGGAAAATATGCTCTGTAGTGTTATTTTACGATTTGGAACGTACCTATTTATATAAACTAAAGTCATCTTAGATGCTTTAATTTTCAATCTTTAACTTTCAGTCTCCTCTAAGTTTGCATTTATTATTCTCTCGTTTGACTGTAAAAGTCATGCCAACATTTCATAAAATGTTATTGAGCCACCTTTCTTAAATGTCATATTTAGCTGTTTTTTTTGTTTGTTTTATTTTGTTTGTTTTTTTTTGCATTTTTTTGCAGAGCCTACTAAGCATATCTAGATCAAGCAAACACTTACTATTATTACTATTATTATTATTATTATTATTATTATTATTATTATTATTATTATTATTATTATTATTCCCAGGCTACTTTACACTGCTGGTTTTCAAACAATGCCACTTTTTCAAATTATGCTTATTAGACTGCCAATGGCCTGACTAATTTTAGCAGCATCCTTTCTTGTAGAGATTGGAAAAAACTGTACTTTTGAAGTGGAAATAAATACCAATGACAGCGACACCGTGAGGCTACAGGGGGTGAGAGGGCGGATTGGAGAAGGAGGAGTATGACGGCGCACAGCGCGAGTTTGGTGCGCGGGCATGGAGCAGCGGTGAAACCGATCCCAGCTGCTGCCTTGGAGGGGAATGAGAGCTATTCCTGTCCCCCCTGTGGGCTGGTCACGTGTCCTCCGGGGAGCGTTTGGCTTGGGAACCACGTCGGGAGAGAGTGTAAGCGCGCCGTTGCGCACAGCTGAGTTGGAGAGCAACGACATCCTCGAGAAGCGTTAACGGTCTGACGCGGAGGAGCAACGACCAGTTTTGTTTTGGGGCGTAGTCATAATAATAATAATAATAATAATAATAATAATAATACTCTCCACGGGGTCTGCTCATCCGCTGCTCCTACGTGAGTGATCCCTAAGTCACTGCTTCGTTAAAACTTCTCAGTGTAAGAAACTGTGATCTCCACGGCGGGCTTCTTCTCCTTCTTCCTCCTCTTCAAGTCGACATCCAGAGCTGTCACGGCAAGCGGAGGTAGGATGCGCTTCTTTCCTCTGCTTTATTGCAGCGGGATGCACATAAGGACACAAACAGGCTAAATAATCTATTTTGTTTGTGCGGTGCAAACGCTGCCAGTGGGAAGCTTTTGATGGTGCAAGGAGCAACAAAACAGTGAGTGCTGGAGGACAGATGAACTCTTGCATAAGCTCAGGATACTCTTAATGTCTATTGGGAACACAATAGTTATCATTTTCCCAAATGTTTCCAAAGAAACTGACTAAATTCTAATTATTTTTCCAAATATATTTAACTGGTCCTGAACTCATCAGTATTGCTTAGCAGTAGGGATGAGCTGGTATGAGAGTCTCACAAAATAAGCTTGAGTAAAAATACCTTATTACTTATTGAAAATATTTAAGACTGTGGAATCTACCTTGAATGCAAGAGGAAGGTGGAGAAGCTATATTTCAGCCTGCTGACTAACAGTGCACAACACCAGGTTGGGAGGAGGCAGAGCTGCTCACCCTGTACTTCAGATAATTTGAGGAAACACTGGTTGTTCTAACACTTTGTATTTCATATCAATAAAAGGACAAACTTCTATAATGTTCTGACAGAAATGTTAGTATAACTCAATGTTATAGTTAGTTGGTGTAACTTTTTAGCCTTAATAAATGGAATCATTTAATTAAATTTAGTGGTATTTGTGAAGATTAGGTTGCTTTGCAGTGTTTAGTTGGGACAAAAAGTTAAGAGAAGAAATTGATGGGGAGGCAAAAACATTTTCTGGTTCTGATATTTGTAAATGAAATGTACCTATACATTTTTTAATAAATATATATAAAAATAAAAAGATAGCACATTGTTCATAAATATCAGTGAAAACAAGAGAGTGATCATTTTATTGTTAAAGTTATGAATTGTAACTTTGAGTGGTATTTATACTATAACTTTAAACAAAAATGTACAATGTTGGAGTTTCATTAAGTTCCACACCATGACCTCACATTGTTTTTCAACTGGGGTTATTTCCAAACAGCAGAATCGTTATTTTATGAATACAAGGGCAAAGTTAGTTGCATTTTTTTTTTAACCCGCTGCCGGTTTGTGTGCAGCAACAGGTGGGGAAAGGCAGAGCTGCACTACCCTGTTCTTTAAACAGAAACCTGTGGTGACTTAAAGTCTATCCATGACACATTAAAAAAAACAAAAAAAACCCACTGATGGTATTGGTATTATGGAAAATTTCAGAATTTGTTTTACTTAATTTTTAAAATCTAGGGACATGTTGATCTAGATCTACTCCTAAGAAAGTCACCTTAGCTGAATCCCGTCCCACCCACTGCATCAGGCAGACAGAGAATGACATTTTGTTAGACAAAATAGATAGAAGCAAGTTCAGAATGGATTCTGCACATATATTATGCACATATTTTTCTCTGACTTATGCAGAAAAAAACATAAGTCAGAGAAGAGTAGTCATTATAGTAATTATTCAAAGTAAGATGAATATGGCAGGGTGACCGTTAGGGATATTTCATCAGTTTGGCTCTAGTTTGTTAGTATGTTGCTGAGGGCATGCTGCTGGTGACACTAGAAACCAGAAAAAGGTTTGGCGTCAAAAATGCAGAGTGTAAAATGTCAGCTTCCCATCCATTATGCATTAGACCTGAACAATACAAGTATGAGGGATGATAGCGGGAAGTGTTGCTTTTCTGTGTTTTAAAATTAGAGAACAAATAATTGGTTAGTGTAAGCTCATCCTGCAAAACACAAACAGATCTGCGTCCCAATCCAGAATATGATGTTTTGTCTCTTTCACGCTGATTTGTAGTGGGATATAAAACCATATTTAATGAACTGTTGTTTCACCATCTTATAATAAAGATGAATGAGCCCACGCTCTATGTCTTCCTTGTTACTGCCTGATCAAAGTAGTTAATGAGACAGGTCTCAGAGCATGGGGCCTGACACTCTCTGAGACGAGGCTGCTAGCTGGGTGAATACAGCTGACACCCTCATTCATCAAGCATCTGCAGGGTGCTGCCTGCTTTCTCATCCTATCCAAGCTTTTCCTATTTCTCTCTCATGCTTCCCAGTTGCAGCCTCAGATGATGATAATTAAGACATTATAAAGATGACAGAAGCTGTGCCTTTTCTGCTGGAAGGACGGAATATCTGTGTCTACATGCTGGGATGATTATAGTTGTGGCAGAGAGTTGGACAGGGGATTGGAAATCGTTGTTGCAGCTGCAATGACTTCCAAGAATAGTTAAGCAGTGTACCTGTTTGGCTTCTTAAACATTGTCCCCCACACTCCCTGGTAAAGATGCATAGAAAGCATTAAAGGAAATGCACCATTTATGGCATTAATGTATTGTCACACAGAATAAGTATTACATTAATAAATATAATTAAATATGTTATTAATTTAATTTCAACTCCACATTGGAAAAGCAGAATATTTCACCAATATGACACTTAGTTACCTTTAATTTTTTCTATAGAGTAAAATTAAACTTTTAGCTATTTATACTTTTCCAGAACATCCAGTGTTAGCTTTCAACTCATTATTTCTGACTTTATTTTTCCAATTTTTTTAGCCAATCATCTCAATGGGAAAGAGAAGAGAACTTTTTTTTTTTTTCATATGTTTTGACTTTCAGAAAGAAATCCAAATTATATGGCTTTATTCATCAAGTTTTCACACAAGACAAGGAATTTGACTTTGGTTCCATTTTGTTCTCAATTGAGATATTTTAAATATGAGAAGGGGAATAAAAATGTTTTGTATTTTCTTTAAATATGTACATATATACTGACATTGACTGGTGTGCTGTCCAGCGTGTATCCCGTCTCTTGTCCGAAATGTCTCATTGGAGGTGGGCACCAGCACCTCTCCCGATCCCGCTAGAGACTGGTGACAAACAAGGCTGGATGAGGACACATGTCTATCTTGTCACAATACACAACGAACAAGATGGTAAAAAGAAATAAATCTTCAAAGCTCATTGCTAAAAAAAATGCAGCAAAGAGCAGCATCTTGAGGGCACCAAGTCTTCTTAACAACCACTTATTTTAACAACCATTTTGTACACCCCTCTATGGCAATAATCCTAGAAAGATGCTCTATCTCTCACTAGCAGAACCCAGATATGCCTGATAGAACAAAACTGTTAATGACTTTTCTATTTTTCCTTTTTTGGCTGTAAGAAAATATTGGTAAAATGTATCAACTAGTAAACATAAAAATAGTGCACATGCTTATTACATTTTTATTTCAATATTTTTGGTAGAATAATTAACTTCACAGGAATTTCACATTGTTTTGTCACAGCTGATGTTTGAACTTTCTCCTTTTGAAATTGTGGATGCCTATTTTATCACCTCCATTATAAAAGGCGATAATAAGGTTTTAAAATAATATGTTGAGAAATTATTTTCCATATATCTAATATAAGTGGGAATCTTTTACTGTCTCACAGTTTGATTATCAGCGTTTGGGGGCACGATTCAAGTCAAAATAAAATTTTTGATTCAGAAAGATTATTCATAATGATTTCTACTTCAATTTATAGGTGTGCAAAGGATCTTTATGACCTACTATTGTCTGCCTTGCAGTGCAGAATGACAAATGGAGACATTAAAGTATCTTTTTTTTACATTTATTAGGTTTTAAACATTAATCCATTCTTAGATGGATTTACTCCCTCTCTGCGTTCTCCATTTTACTTTACCAAAACAGTGGATGACTTTTGTGGATGAGGGGACATTTCTATCCAGAGGTTTTTGGCCATTTCACAGTGTAGTTTAGTGAAGAGTTATATAAGTGTACATAATTATTTACCACGTCAGATAAATGCTTCTTAAAAGTATCCATGCCTCCAGCGGATCCAAAAACGCATCGTGAAAGTTGAAGCAAAAGATCAACATTGCTTTCCAAGCGTATTGCTGCATAAAACATGATCAAAACCGTTTACTAATCACACATCACGCCACACAGTGCTTTGCACAGGAGGCTCCACTTTACCTGGGATCAGCTGTAGTTTGGCTCTGCACATTTGCCACGATCCCAAAGCGCACAGTCTTCATTTTGCAAACCACAGTGAAACTCATGTGAAGCTCGGTCTTCTCAGCCATTTTGTAAAAACCAAAATGAGTCCAAATGTTTGCCTTCAATGAAGACAGGGGCAGTTGAATCTCTCTCTCTTTCATTTTTGTAGTTTGTTTTTGTGCTTTCCATGCATGGGTATATTCCAGTACCAGCTGTGAAATGACATCAGGATATCCTATATAGTTATAAAATGGTGTATTTTTTGTTGATTCTGTAAACAACAATCGTGGTTCTCCTGTGAATCAATTTTCTTTGTCACAGTCCTAAAAATTAACATACTACGCTATAGAAAATTAAATAAATTTCCATCAGAATCCATCCTACACATAAATCTGGGGTTATCTGCTTTGCAGACTGCAGCTGCAGCCTGAACATGCTTTGTTTCTGATGTGAGTCTGCCGGTGGGGCATTATATTGCTGGCTGCAATGTTCATTCAAATCTAGGGAGGGGTTTGATGGAGTTAGAGTGGAAAAAAAAAAATCTATGAATATATCATTATCAGCGCTGGCAGATAGATTGAGTTGGCAAACATTAGCATATTAGGTAAAATGAAAAATCCAACATTATGCAACTTTACTTTTTATCTGATTATTTCATTGTGACCTCTTCTTCTGCTGTAGGTTAATAGACTTTGTGTTGATAATAATAACCGCTGCCTAATGTTCAGATACTCATGTTTCTCTCAGCATTTGCTGGCATCAATGTAATGGATTCAGTAGCCAAAACCAAACACTAAAGAATGCTGTTGGCATATTTCAGTTTCAAGCCAAATAAAAAATAAATGTTGAGTTTTTGTTCTTTTTTAGATTTTTTCAGGTGTTTGGCACAAATGAACTAAATAAAATGTGGTTGTCTTATTAGGAATACCTAATTTTGAGTTTCCTTTCACTGGTGTGCCGAACCACCTGAAAGTCTGCTTACACTTATTTTAGTTTGTATGTATGCTAAATTTATTATAAGACAGGGTTTGGATATTTTCTTAGTTGATTATTTAGTTTAATTTGACTGGGAACTGAATCATATCAAGTTTATTACGCAATTTCCAGAGCGTTTCCTCTGCACGAATTTGTGCCAGTTGTGATTTTTATATCCAAACAATGGGTTACCGTAGGACGGTGAGACACTGAGGTCAGTCAGTCGCTTCTTTGCCAACACAGCGGCAAAAACACATTGAAGCCTCCAGTCGACATCACAGTATGTAATCTCAGCACTCATCAGGGGTTTAATATTCAATTATGAGGGTCCTCCTGTTCAAGCTGTTTTTGGATGACTGATGGAAGTCCCCACCTATCGATAAGTGGGCATCTTATCTTAATAGGCTCACAGTTTGCCCCTGAGAGAAGAAGAAAAACAAGACAGATGGCTTGTAGGACTGCTATACTGATCCGGTCAAGAGTTTTTTGCAGTTTCGTCTAATTAGTGCATTTATCAGATTTAGAAACAGGAGAACATGTGAGGATGTGTGACCAGTAAGACTAAGTTTAAAGGGCTACTTTTAAAAAGTCTTTACTTTTTATAAAAATAAATCATGCTTAATAGAATACAAGAATAAAATGAATGTCTAAATGTGTTCTTTCAGAGTGCTTAATGGCAGTGTCATCCCCCTGCCTCTTAGAGAATAACTGTGACTTTGTGCCAAGCTGCCATGTCCAGCAGAGTCTAAAGAAGTACAGGTCTCCCAGTGTTGGGCAGACAGAGGCAAGACAGTTCAGTTTTTGCCCTATTGGAGTATTGTTTTTCTCCTCTATCATCTTATGGCAGATAAGGCTGCTCGGCAGACAGGTATTGAGACCTTGCTGGTGGGCCATCTCTTGAGCTGAAAGCTGGACCAAGCTGTCAGTCAGATTATCACTTACAGGCATAGATGGGCGTGCAGCCGTATGAAACGCCTACAAATCCCCAACTCTGAAAATACACAGGCATTCACAGCCTGCCCCCAAAGAACGAAGGGGTGAGGTGAAGCCAACTCACGAGAGGCTGTTTTCAGATAAATCTCTCCTTTGGGAAACTACTGTGTCCTTCATGCCCTTCATGCACATGTGCATACAGTTACACACACGTACACATCCTCCCCCTCTTTTTAATCGGAAGTGGAAAAACAAGGACATATGGTTTACTACGCAGAGTGTAGACAAATTTGGAGTACACATTTACTGTCAGGAGTAAATAAAGATCTGCATAAATGTGTCTGTCATTGTACAACTGCCACGTTTGGTTGAACGAATTTACCTTACTTTGACCTTATGAGATTGACCCTCAGGAAAGTGCTGGATGATATTTTCAATTAGTGTGAATAATGATGACAAACAGCTGAAATGACAACAGGCAGGAAGAAGGCAGAATACAAAGTATGATTTAAAGAACTTTGATGGGTTCTTTATAAATTGTTTATTGCCTGATTAGTTTATCAATTTTCATATATGAGCTTCTAACAGTTTCATTAGAGTAGCTTCATAAAGATAATTGAATCATTTTTTTCTATTGTTTACTCAATTATGCGCTCATATTGGCAACTGCAGTTTCTCTCGGTGCTTTAACTTCATTTTAGTCAGCGATGGTTTGTTTACATATGCTCATTTCCATTCATTTCTTTCCAATACAGTGCAATAGAGGAAAGTAGTTTTTATAAATTGAGGCAATGAAGTTGCAATGAATGAGCTACTTAAGACAAAACAAAGTTAACTGGCAATCTATAGCAGACTCGTGCTTGGTCAAATTAATATGGCCTTATTGTCATTTTCATGACGGCCGTGGTGTAGAACAGGAATCCATTAAAACTTGCTAAACAATATCTGATGGGTTCTTCATTGTAAGGTTATATTCTAAACAAAAATTAGCAGCTAGTTGTGCCTAAAGTGAGTGCATCAACAGTATAATTCCCATATCACCACAGGGAGGAGGCAGCAGAGTTTGATGTTTTTCACAGATTCTGTCTCATTGTGTGCATAGCGACAGTTTTAACAAATATGCAAAAAAAAAAGTTATGTACTGCATATTTAATAGCAGTATTTAATTTAGTGTCAGATACTTTGCTTTGCTAGTGGCATAACAAAAGCATCCAGTTGAGGCTTTTCTGTTGAGGCAGTTCGGAGCAGAATTGAAGAAGACAGTGTCCTCTTCGTGTCTGCTGTCACCACTTGTTACTTAGAAACATTAAAGGTCGTGCAAGGTGCAAGGGTTGCCATCTTTACCTAATTTACTGTGAAATATTATTCCTAATTTCTGTCTTGCTGATCTCTGCTGTCAGATTAAAGGTACGGATTCCTGCAGAGGTACAGGCACAATCATACTCGGTTCTGTTCCTTCTCTCTTTCTACTCCTGCTCCACCTCCTTTCAGCCTTCTTAACTTACTGTGGATTTCTCATTTAGATTTATGAGACACATCTACACCCCCTCCTACTGACAAACATGATCTAAATCTCTCCTTTGTGGTTTATAATCATCTCCCTTGCAGGGTTTATGTAGCCCGTTCAGTTCTGCCAGTTTAGAGCCAGATTATCTGCTTTGTGTCCTCCACAGTGTTGGAAGGAATGCTAATTGGTGGGTTGCAGAGCACAAACTATTTGTCATATGCATCTTGATTTAAATTTGAAGATCACACTTTTTTAAATACACCAGCAGTCATTTCAGAACTCCACACAATGAATGTATGCAGTGGAAGAGCTAACTCTCTTGTTTTGCTTCTGCTTTAAGTACATTTTGGATGTTTTGTTTTTTTGGGTATTTTAGCCTTTTGGGTTGTCTGTACCAGACCCATGAATGTGTCCGAATTGAGAAAAACTCAACTCTGCCAGCACCGATAATCTGAAACTTAAAAACCATGTGTTTTCCAAACCATACGTGCATTTTGTGCAAGCTCTAAAAGGCCACAGAATCAATGACACTAATATCACACATCAGTTCATGTCTTCTGTTGATTCAGGCTGTAACAGAGGAAGAGAGAAGAAAAGTTATAGAAAGTAACAGGAAGGTTTACATGTTACAAAAACATTGCCCTGTTTCATTCATTTGTCATGAAACAAACAAAGGGAATACATATTGAAACTGATGTGTTAGTAACCAAGGGAGCTCTTATTGCTAATATAAGATGCTACATAGACAGCTTAATGTCCATCCATCCACGTACACATCCATTCTATTTTTCCATCCTTCTATCACCATTACTTTGAAGAAAGGTTATTTAACTTTCCTGTAGTAAAGTATTTTTCAATTGAATTGAAATAAATATTTTCAATATAGTATAATTACAGTACCTAAAAAGAGATCAGAATGCACATCAACAGGTCAGAGCTTTATAATAATTGGAAAATGGTAACAAATCTGTGATTGATGGATTTCTAATTTCATGTTGCCACTTTCTAATTGGAGACGTTTACCTGAAAAAATAAAGTCACGAGCAAGGGACTTTTTTTTCTGGTAAAAAGACCCATCGCTATTTTATATTGAGGGTAATCTCAAATATTACCTTACTTAGATTTTTACCTTGGAAATGGTTTGACTTGACATTGCTTCCTGAACAAAATAAAGTTTTACTTTGCTAAAATTGAGGGCACGACACCGTACTTCCCTGAAGTCATAAGAGATTTTTCACATTTCCAGGTTAAACCTGAGAGTGCCGAAGGATTTAGCTCTGACCTTGGGGATCAAATCAGATACAAAACCTCCATCGACCTCGGGCTGCACTTCTCAGCTTATCACTTTTATTGCTGAAGTGCTCCCAGCCTTCACAGGGTTGACTTCTTGATGAAGAATAAGCGCTCATAAGTGTTTGTTTTTTTTTTTTTTACAGAAAACTGTTGGACAATTGACTTTTTAGAGAAAAACTTTGCATGTGGACCAGTGAGATAACATTTTATTGTACATTCAAGCCCTAAAAGTGATATTGAATCAGCCCTCCACGTACAAGAGAACACTGGACAGACTCCAGCCTTCTGCTGTCCTAAAGAATTACTGTTGCAACATGGCATTTTTAGATCTCATTACTGAATTCCTCATCTCACGAGAAAGGAAACCAGCTCTTAGAAAACACCAACAAAAGCAATACTCTCATAACCCATGCAACCCAACCTCGGCCTCATGGGAGAAAGTCAGTCCTGCCCCCAATGACACCACCCCCACCGCTGCCACTCAGCAGCATTCTTCAGCTGTGTTTAGAAGGTGATCTAACATTAAAAAAAGTTTTGCAACTTTGTTTGGTTGGTGAACAGGAAAACCACCATGGTCCCCTGTGAATGTAGCAGGGAGTTGTCTTTCTGCCTTTTATTTACGCTTAGATATGAAACTATAATAAATCTGACTGCGTTTGAATGAGTCCGGATAATTACATCAGGACTTTATGTGAAAATGTTATCACAACGCTGCTGTTCTGAGTGTCCACGTAATCTCACTCTATACAAATTCATTTTTGAATTGAAGTGGGTTTTTGCAGGTTGTTTTTCTTTGATTTTTTTTTTTTCCTTTTCCCAAGAGTTTTAATACATTCTTGTTCATTTCATGTCCTGCAGGCGGAATGATAAAAAAAAAGGTCTTTCGCTGAGGCTGAACAGCTTTTTTCACACATGATTTAAGACTCTTTTCTTTTTGTATTGAAGAGGAAGACATTTCATTTCACTTACTTTGTTGCTGTGGTATTATGGGGATAAAGCAATGACAGCTTAAAATAAAAATGAAAAAAGATATTGGCATGGCCTAACAATTGAAACTGCAAATATTAACATCAACTTTATATTGAAAGTGAAACAAAAATTGCTTGTGAGAAAGATTCAGTGTGACTGTGATTATATACAATATAACAAACACCTCACTTATTTTAACACTGGAATATTTTTTGTTTCTGTTGTTGACACAGTTTCAAATCTCTGCGACGCTTTGTTGTCTGCAACTGGGTGTCAGACAACAGACATATTTTACATTTTAGTTGATGGCACTTGTACTACCAACGATTCAATGACTCAATCCAGTTTAATAGCAAAGGAAGATGAAGCGGTTCCTTACCTGTTGTTTAGAAAGTCCACCTTGAATCAAGCACTGCATATTTTGTAGCTGGGAATGGTCCAAACCTGGACTGAATCTGAGACGAGCACCGGTGCGGTTTTAGATCAAATATTGGAATCATGTAGCGTTTATAAGTCCTTGTGTCAAAACATGTCGAACAACTTATGACAGGCTCGCTTATTCAGCTGAATGAAAGGTTGGTTTGGACTGTTTGAAGTGAGGCTCTGTGACGGTTTTAACGTTTATTGTTTTCTTATCTCTTTTAGAAAAATGTCATCACAGTAAGATTGTTGGAGCAGTAAAGACAAAGGGAAGATTATTTGTGCTGCACATTTCAACAACAGGACAATTCAAAGTGCTTTACATGATGAAAACATAAAACAACAAGCTAGAAGCAATACATTGCAGTTACAAAATAAAGGGAAGCAAAGGAAAGTTGGAATACAAAATAAAATTACTATTTCAGTTCTGATTCATCAAAGGCAACCCTAAGCAAATGGGTTTTTAGTCTTGATTAAATGGAGCTGTGAGTTTCTGCAGTTTTCTGGATGTTTGTTACAGATTATTGTTAATAACCGGATTCTGCTTCTCTATGTTTGGCCAATGTGAGGACTGGGCTGATGTGCTCTAAGTAAGAACGTAATATTTACCTGGGCTCCTTTACATGTGGCAGATCAGGACTGAGAAACACACGAAGCATGAAGTTTCTTCAGATTACTATGCAAATTTGAGGTAGGTGCTGTGAGAAAGGTCCCGATTCCAAATATATGAGTTATATTTATAGCCGAGAGCATAACCACAGTGCTACCGTGCACCAGAAGCATAAAATGTGAGTATTCACAGCAGGATTCACTGGGGGGGAAGGAGCCGCCGCACAACTACGATCAGTGAGCGTGTGAGCAGCCCATACGCAGGGGTCATTGACGAAGCTTAGGTCTGGCTCCTGGTTGGTTGCTTCTGGTTAGGAGAAGGCATAGGAGCTCTTTTTTCACAGATAAACTGTCTCATAGTATACTGTCATGACTTAGTGATAAAATATCTAAAAAAACAAAAAAAACAAACACAGTTTCCATAAAGGTATTCCTACTGTAGCTAAAACATAATTATAAAATCCCAAAGAATCTATTGAAATTGATTCCTTCACCTTCACATCCAGAAAACAACAAAGAATACAGTATTTTTTTTTTTTTAACAGAGCAGCATCAGCAAGCCTGATTCAACTAAATCTATGCCAAGATGTTGGCTAATGTGGACAGGAAATCTTCACAGAGTGACACTGCTTTAAAGAGAAGTAGACAGAAAAGTGGAGCTAAATTTTTCTTATCTTTCCCAAAGGATATAAAGTGGTGCTGGGGATACTGCATCTGGACTTCTTATGTCTTGTATATAAACCTTCAGTATTTTTATGTGGAGAGCACAGACCAGAGGCATGCAAATGCAGAGTTGCAGATGCAAATCAATCAAGGAGTAATACAGAAACCTCAAATATCAGTCTTTATTAAAAAAAAATCTACCTCTTTGTGACCTTGTTGAGCATTTGTAGCCATTGGGGAATTTCGCTAATTTATGATGATTTTTGCTAAGATTTAATGCAAGTTGGATAAAAAGCAGGTGTGTTCATTTTATTTATTTTGCACCAATTCACAACACATTAAAAAGACCACGTAATCCAATCATACGAGAAGATTTGTGACATACATTCTGAATGTGCTCTAAATGTGTTATTGTTTTTATTCATTTATTGTGTATATATTTTCCAAGTTTGTGTGTTTTTAGAGGTAGCAACTAAGCAAATATTCGGGTAAAAGTCAAAGCTTTTTAAAAGGTAGTTTTCCCCAATTGTGTACGCATGTGCATTTGCATTTTGACTTTAAAATTGCTTTGGTGTGTTTTGGGATAAAAGTGATGAAAAAAACTTTGCAAAACAAAATCTGCAGTCTTAGTGTTTTGTCCCCAGGGTAGATTTTGACATATTTCCCTCACAGTTTGGGCTTCTCCTGTAAGCACTTAAAGTTATTCACAGCCTCCCTCAGAATATACAATTTTGATGCAATATTCAGATAATGTTTTCTCTGGGTGTGCTGAGTTACTTTTATTCTCAAATTGGGTTACTTTGACAGAAATGGAAATCTATTCTCCATCTCTCACTCTGAATTTAGCCGACAATGGAGGTGCAAATAATTAATGACATGTTGGAAATCTCTTTCAAGCCCCTCTCAAGAGACTGAAAAGGGACAAAAAAACGGAGCCTGAAATGGCTTGGACTATTCTCAAAAACAAAAAATGCTGTCATCAAATCAGACCATATTTTGCTACAAAGAATTAAAATGTGCTGTATCCGTTTCTCACCCTGTCTGCAAAAAATATTTTGACCCAGTTTCAATTGAAGCCTGTTATAGATCTGGTAAGAGTTCTGAATAAAAAAAAAGTGAAATAATCTCCTTGGAGAGTTGACTTAGAAAATATATTACTCTAGAAGAAGCCACTGGTTCGTTTTTCACAGTCACTTTGTCCTGTTCAGTCCTGCAGATGTGCTGAAGCCTTTTCCAGCTATTACTGGGCAAAAGTCAGGTTATGTACTGGACAGGTCATCAGTCCAAATTCACAATCTGAGCACTCAATTCTAGCTTCAATTTAAATATAGAAACCTGTGTTAGAAAAAACCAGACAGCATGGGAAGATCATTTCTATCAATTCTAGCAATTCTGTTCCTCTCAAAATTGAACAAAAATAAATCACAGATGATATTTTTAGGTGAGTCTATAATGTTTTGTAGATTTAAAAAATCCTATTCATAAAACACATGAATGAGGCGTAACTTTTTGACTTGTTACTACTGGTGATATCCTGCCATGAGGTTGGCTGCACAAACGGGGCTTCAGGTTTGAGATAGATATATTGCTGATAAAGGAAGAGATTCATTCTACATCTTTCTCAATCATCCAATAGGCATGGTTTTTTCTACCGGAGAAGAGTTGATGGAAGGATGGACAGGTCTACATGTAGGGCAGTTCTGTTAGAAAACTATTTGAAAAGACTGGAAAGATGTTTACAGATGTTCTTCATCCAGTCAGACTACGCTTAAACCAAATGTGCATAGCTGTTAGAGACACGTGTCAAAAGATAGTTGTAATTGCTGTGAAATGTGTTTTTCTACATTATTTGCTTTGGGAGGAAAATTAATATTTTTCTACACATGATTGGAAAACTACATACTTTTTCCTTCCAGGTCACAATTATGCAACACACTGTTACATTGTACAGTGACAGTTTACAATGTTAGAATGTGACAAAATCTAAAAAAAAAAAAAAAAAAAAAAAAAAGAAATTTTATATTTATTTAAAAAAATATTTTTAAAAAAACAAACAAAAAAATTATAAGATGTCACAGCAGCACAAATATTTTTAACTTCGTTAACAAAAAAACTAATTG
>CAEGAD010096564.1:0-43967 GCA_903067055.1 Poeciliopsis paucimaculata | reverse complement strand
TTTTTTTTCTCAATTTTCCATCGGACAACGCATTTGCTCCCCCATGAAAATTCCATATTGCCTAAGTTTTTTTAAAAACCCACCCAATTATTATTTTTTTTTTTTTTTTTTTTTTTTTTTTGCAAAAAGTGTGAAATGTGGAACTCATCTAGGCAAATGTGTCATAAGTCCACATTTTTTGTCTCCATACGCTGGATGGGGGGGGCAAAATCATCCAAAATGTTGCAGAAATTCCTCGCTAAGGAGACTAAAGCCGGTGGGTCTTTCAAACGGCCGAGTTCTTTTCAGAGCGCAACGATTAAATCTTGCAACGATTTCTGCAGTCAGATCCGGCCGCTTGTGTTGCAGGGAGGTAGACAGACTCAAGCTGTCCGGTGATCGCGCCAGCAGCAGGGGAGTCCAGCTGAGTGGGGCACATGGGATCACTGGGGGAAAGGAGAACGGAGGAGGAACGCGAAGAGGAGGAGGAGGACAAAGAAAAACACCAGGAAGGTGAAGGCAAGAGATGGGAAAAGACCAGGATGCAAGAAAATGTCAACACTAGAGGGATGAGGAGGAAGAGCAACGGGATTGTGAAATAAAGACGAAGGAGGATGAAATAGTTTGAAACACTGAGCATCATTAAAAATGCCCAAATTGTGCTTTTGATATGCTGGTTAAAAAAAAACTACTGCAAGTTAGCAGCTTGTTGCTGTTATATAAACTTAATTATTGTCTAGGTTTTTTTCTTTCTCAGTGCAGCCAAAGACGATCTGATCCATATAGACATCCATCACCTGTCATGTCACAGCAAAAAAAAAAAAAAACAAATGTATTTTTACTGAGATTTTATGTGGTAAAGCAAAACAAAATGGTCCGAGTGTTTTGTTTATTTAATTTTTTTTCCTCGAAAAAAGTAAAAGGAATGTGGTGAGTTTCTGGGTCCTTCACTCCTGACTCAATACTCTTTTCATTGTAGTTACAGCTGCAAGTCTCCTGGGTGGAAACGCTCGAGTCCTTTGCCCAGAGATCAGAATCAGACTGTCGTCCCCCCCCTTCCCTGATTTGCTCTGATCTTTGAGTGGGAGTTGAAAAACTAAGAAAAAAAAAAATCTTATAACTTCCACCATGTCAGCTTTTCGACACATCATCTGACAGCACACGCGTTGATGCACTGTTTCTTGCCCTTTTCTTGAATAATAAAGAAAAAAGAGACACTAACACGAGAAATTTACACAAAAAGGGACGTATTGTGCTGCCACATAAATTGTCTAAATCTTGGACTGAACAGATGTGGACAAAAATTGGTAATCTTTATCAACATGATTGAACTTAAACAGGTCGCTAAGGCAAATTGGAGATAAACTCAAAATGTATTTTTTAAAATTTTTTTTTAAAAACATGTTGTATCCAGTCAGAACCCACCATATTCCTGCGTCATCCTCAAAAGTATACAGACTGATTTCTACATGGCAGACGGCCATGTAGAAATCTTAGGAATTCGTCAAATCTGTTTGAATTTAAAACTTTAGAGTATGCCTATTAACTTTGCACGTCTACAAACTGGTCATTTTGCCTGTTTTTGTGCAAAAATGAAAGCTCATGCTGGACAGTCAGCATCAGTAATCTAAATCTTTTTAAAGTCTTTTCACAGATTCTGAACAGGGTTTATGTTTGGACTGTGTATGGGTCATTCTGACAAATAAGATCGAAACCAATACTTTACAGCTTTGATTGTATATTTGTGATCCTTTTCAGGCTGTCATCTGATGTTAGCTTTGCTGACCACTTTAAATTTCCCCGAAGTGTGTGTGTGTTTGTGTGTGTGTCTTTTCTCATTGGTAGTCTGCACCCCCGATATCCCACATATTGAAAACAGATGGAAACGTCTTTCCCAGTCGGCGGGGAATTTTACCAGGAACAAACCCTTTCAGAGTGACACCGACTACGATACGCCTAGTCCTCCCTCTGCGCCATGTCGCAGCGGAGTATCCAGTATTTACCTCTGGCTGATAAACTCTACACACTCTGTGCTCTGCAGCAAGCGCAGCCATAATGGATTCATTAAAAGATAAAGGTTGAGCAATGGCTGAAATCCAAAGCCGAGAAACGCAGCGGCGAGCTGTGTGTGCAATTCACTGCAATGAATTGCTGTTCATTGCAGTGAACGGCAATGTGAACGAGGGGAAGGTTAAAACAATTACATTGTTGTTACAATGTTATGCATTATGACGACGTGTTATAATATTATCTCATCAAAAACATACCTTGATTCTTTCAAGCATGTTTTCAGAAATCCTTGAATCTCCCATGGCAACCATTTCGTTTGCATAAATGTTCAGAGCTGCAGTTTCCAAGCTTCCGCTCCACTGCTCCTCCACCCAGCTCCTTCAGACTAGCCAGAAGCAATTAGCAGACACCCGCTGAGCTCGTTATATGATCCACTCCTCAGTCGAAGGCTTAACGGAGGAGCGATGTTGTGACGACGTGCTGAAGGCAGAGCATTGGAAAGAGAATGAGCTTCTTAAAGAGACAGAGACCCAATGAGCTTCTTAAAGAGACAGAGACCCAATTTCAAGGCGTTAATTTCATACTGCCCCTTTAATAATTAACATTTGCTATCGAGAGATGGCTCCCAGTTATTTTAGAAAGTTCCAGAAGTCATCTTGATTTAAAACTCAACAACCCAATCGATTAGAAAGTACATAATGAATTAAACAACCTCGAAGCTTTAAGTAGTCATACGAATAGCCATCACTGTAGTTTATAAATGTAGGTGTACTTTTCCATCTGGGAAGGATCCTTGCTCCAACCACTGATAGGTAGCGGTCGGCGGGTCGATCACATGAGATTTGGTGCCACGTTCTAAACTCGGAATGAGAAGTTTAAGACGGTGGAGAAGGGGAGTGGGAAGCCTGGAGGGTGAAAGATTGAGAGGATGTCCTGTTTGGGTCATACGCCTCAGTGCTTTTTACTGTGGGAATCTGTATGTGCGCGAGTGTGTGTGTACGTTTTAGTGTGTGGTCTGGTTTAGCTACTTGTGAGAACTGCCTTTAGGAGGCTCAATGCTCTTGTAAGGAGATCGTGGACGATTTGCGGGGAACCAGCGGATGGGGCCATTGTGATCGAGCCTGAAGCCTTTCGCTTGAAACTCCTCCGCTCGAAGCGATGCACGCCACTGTGATGTCTTCCCAGAAGCCGTCTGCTGTCAGCGCGTCTATTCCAAGTTTGTTTGTTTTGAGTGGGTGGAGAGAAACCTCCCAGCTCTCGGGCCTCCGTAGGAAAACATTAACATTTGACAACTTTATCATCAGTTATGAGAGCGAGACATGTTGCATTAACCCCGCGGCGAGGAGTCATACGGCGTGTTTTAGATGTAAGCTGTAATTTGTGGGCACGCCAAGATCACGCGTGATCAAAACACGGAGCATAAATATTAGAAAATGTAGTTTCTAAAGTTGCTTTAATTTCTTGGACTGCCATATCTGTTTGAGGAATGTTTGGATTTGTGGTTTATTTCATTTTAACTTGATTTAAAAAATTTTAAAAAATCACTTTGAATAAAAAATAACAATTGCAGAACAACATATCTTGAGTTTAAAACTCTAGATATGAGTTTTAAACCAATATATAAACATATAACCAGCTTTCTCTGCTTTTTACCAAGTTTTTCTGTTCCAACTTTGGCTTTAACACTTTATATCCGCCAACAGTTCAGAGTCAAACAGGTTTTAACTGTGAGTTCAACATCACAGGTCCACAAAAGTTATCATGATTTCAGAAATTGTAGTTTTTCTTTAGCAGGTTAATAATTTGCAAAAGTTCATACTCATGTCAATGAAAGTATTAGTGCCACCAAAATAAAAACTCTTCATATTTATGAACAATTTAGTGAAATGGCTTTGCCATGTTATCTAAAGCAAAAAACATCAGGCGGCACTAATTAAAGTGTTTCGCATGACATTTGCAAAGTCATGCGAAATCTACATTCAAGTTACATATTACTCTAGTTAGTGAGCTAAATGACCACTGGACACTGAACACACATTTTTACTACATATATGATTTATTCTTTACAGCTCTAATTTGCTGTAAAGCTTTTTATAACTGCAAACAATATCATCAGTGAAAGCTGAGAGAGATTGTTCAGTTTGGGAGATTTCCAGGTAAGAATGAAGAGGAAAAGCGTAAAAAATTTGCTTGACAGATTTTGAGATTTTTTTGTTGTTGTTTAAGAGGGAATGACTATATAACGTACTGAAATTATAATGTTATTAAACAGCAGAGAGCTTCACGAAAACAATTCTTGATGCGTGTTCACAAAGGATTCACTGTCTGCCAGGAGGATTTATAAACTATGATGCACCAATAACTGGAGGTTGAAATAACATTAATGGGAATTTTAACTGATCTGAGAGAAATGCACCGAAGCAATAGAGAAAAACTGTCATGTTTCCACTGTGAGGCCCATTAATGTGCAGCAGCTACCTGATAAAAACCCACAAAAAATAGCATAAATAGTATTTTATATATGAGCTTTGAGCCTGAAGTGGATCATCACTTGCTTCTTGTTGGCTGCAAAACCTAATCTGAAAGAAAACAATAAAATCTGATTGAACCAAAAAAACAAAACAAAAAAAAAAAACAGAGGTTCTCATTTAAAAGCAATTTCTAAAAGAACAAAAATTGAAAGAAATACATTTTAAAAATGGTCGGTTCTGGTCCAGCTTGGCGGCAGCTGTTAAAAACCACCAGCAGATCTGGTTGTAAGTCGCTATTTTTATTTAAGGGCGCTCTCGGCATTAACAATGGCAGAAATCCGCACGGGCCTCCAAAAAGTGCTTCTTTGTGTGCCGCCAGCATCTTACCCATCACAAAAGAGGCAGGTCTGCATGGGACGCCTGGCACTCTCACACTTCCTGCGCTGGTTTTTGGTCAAAACCGCTGGGTCAACCCACTTCCCAGTATTCTTCTGTCAACTCTGGGAAAAAGCTTTAATATCCTTCCTGTGAGCAAGACGCTGGCCTGACTAAGCGCGGCGAGCGGCCATCCTCGTGGATAATGGCACGGCGCTGCATCTCATTCGGCACGGAGTGACCTTTGCGTCTCCTTTCTTTTGCGTCTCTACGCTCTCTTGCTGCGCAGCGAAGAAGAAGAAACAGAAGAGTCCTTGCATTGTCTCCTGCTACCGAACAGAATAAATGTTGCCTGATATCATAGCGTTTGTTTATTTAGCAGCGGCCGTGCCAGCTTCGTGCCCCGCCGGACGATTTGACAGCAGTGTCAACACCATTGAGCGTCGCCCCAGCGACAGGCATTGTTTGATCCCCCCCGGAGTTTATTTATACGATGGGGAGATAAGATTGAAAATTGCATGCTTGATGTTCTCTGCATTGTTCCAAACGTTTACACAGACAGATAGAACATCAGTTGCGGATTCGTCGCCTCGGCTGTTTGCAGAGGCCGAGATAATACAAAAAAAAAAAAGTCCAAGTTCTGGATGCACACACACCTAATACAAGTGTAAACTTTCCCAGGGTTCTGAATCAATGGGGAAATTGACGTTTTTGTGTTGTGATTCAATACAATATTTCAATTCAGTGCATGTTGACCCTTCTGGGTTCATGGGAATCAGAGGAGGTTGATTATTGACTTTTTAGTCCATCTGCCTTTTCTTTCTCTGTTCTAGTTATTCTTGATATATAAGTGGCTGTAAGTGAATTTAACTGGTATAGTACAACTGGAAAAGTGCTATTTAGTCAGTCCGATTCCCAATACACGCAATTGTTTTTAATGGTTATATATTACTGGTATCGTAATATTATTAACATCACTGTCGCAGGCCCAAAAACATCACAATATTTATTTTTTGTTGTTGTTTTTACCGTTATCTAAAGTCACAATTACTTTGTCTTGCTTCTCTAAATTGTCCTCATAGCTGTTTTGTGTTTTCAATAATAGAAAGAAATGTTTGATGTTTTTTTTATTTCCTGCATATTTGCATTTAATTAGACATTTTCTATATCCCCTTTTATGTCATTATTATACGGCTTCGCTAATATTTGCAAAGAGTTCACATGACACACGCAGATTATTGCACATGAGATGACACTAATTTGGAACCGCAAGGATAAAAACTACAAGAAAATCAGAGTCTAATCAGCTAAATGGACTCAAAACGTGAAGGACTTTCAGTATTTATTCCTTCCATCTCCTTGAAACTATATTCTGCATTGTGATCCCCATTGTCAGGCATCAGCTAATCAGGCAGCTGCAGAACCATGCAAACCTCATCCTGTTTCTGCGCTTCTGCAACATCAAGACACACATGTTTGGAACAATCACAAATTTTTGCAATGAGAAAAACAACAATTAAATCTTGTTTATAAGGAGGCAGTAACAGATGACGCACAACATTAAACAAGATGATGAAATGGATTTATTATTGAGTCTTCAAGGAAGTGAAAGTATAAAAGAAAATCATTTTTATTTTACTTTTATTCAGTTTTAAGCTTTGGACATCTCACCGGTGACTTTTCATAGCATCCATGTGGAAGTGGATGTAATAAAAATGTCAGCGTGCGTACTTGGCTCCAAAATCTATAAATTACAAACTTATTTAATATTTCCATCCTGGGTGCTTTGTTGTTTCTTAGTTGCTAGCTTTATTTCGCTGGACTGTCCTGCAGTATATGAAGCTGCTCATTTCATCTTTTCACTTGGAAACAGAAGGATGACACAACTGCATGCCTGTCAACACGACACAAAGCTTTTGATCGAAACTGACAAGAAGAGCGTCGTTCAGACAAACAGCAGAAATTACAGGAGCAACAATAAACTCCACAAACCTGACTTTTGTGGAAAGGGATGATGAAAATGAAACGTGAAATAACTTGAAAACACAAAATTGACACAACAAGTCACCCTGAAAACACCATCTCGTTAGTGAAGCACGGCGGTGGCAGCATCAGGACCTCAGGATTTATGGCCCACTTTAAGTTCAGATAGAAATCTAATTGATAATTTGATGTGACAAAATGCTTGATAAGCATATGAATACTTTTAAAAGTGCCGTCGCTGTTCTTTGCAATCAACAGTAAATCATCATCTGCAGTAAATCAAGACAATCCAAGACAGACTGTCTTGGTGACACTTCATTGTGTCATGAACATGAAGGAGTTTTTATAAATGTTTATGATTGTTGGCATGAAGTGTCATTCGGTAAGTAATGACACTTTTAATGCAAAGTTGCTTTAAAAGTTGCATTGAAAGTCAATTAGACGTGTCTTTATTTACCAAAGACTCCCTTAAGCTAAAGGAGTTTTGTTTATGACCAAATCAAGATCGGGACTGTTCTCAATGTGCTCAATGTGCCTGAAACCATTAACAAACTGTTAAAATATAAACATAACTGTCTCCGCATTCAATAAGTACCTCTTAAGATTAAATATTGAACATCTTTTCACGTTGGTCAGTCCCTTACAGTTGTTTTTTTGTTTGTTTGTTTCAAAATCACAGATTTTAGAAATATTTGCAATATTTGCAAATGTATGACATTAACTTGACATCAAGTTTTTACGCTTTTACTACAGTGCAGTAAAATACTTTTTTTTTTTAAATACTGCCACCTGCAGGTGGGAGTTTGCACTCACTTTAACCCGATGCGTTGGACCATATTTGTGTAAAATGATGGATTAGCATGAAACAAAATCTGTTGGTTTTGCATAACTTACCACAATCTCAGAATCACGAACAGCTGATATTCTGCAAGGTGTTTGTTGTGCTCATCAGAGAGATGCAACGCGGAACAAACCGTTTTCGGTTTCTGCAAACAGCGCTCTGCAGAAACCTTCAGACTTTACCAGCCTGAAGGTAAAGTCTTCAGACTTTACCAGCCTGAAGGTAATGTGTGGGGTCACATCCTGGACCCCACACAGTCCAGGATGTGTGGGGTCTGCAGAGATGTTAGCTGCCGTTTCCCAGCCCGACACAAACACGTCTTGTAATATGATCATCTCATAAAAGGTCTTCAGCAGCAAGCAAAGAAAGTGTAAATTATTTGTACCGGTAGAAAGTTTGACACTTATTTAGTTTAACATTAATCAGGATGAAACATTTAAAACAGCACCTGTCTGAAAACAAATAAACCGCAAAATCAAATGAAACACATCACAACGTGACTTTCTTTATTTATTTATAAAAGACAACATTTCAAGGGGAGTTTTTTTTTCACCCCTTCCCGATACGTTTCCGACTGTGGCTCTAACGCACTACTGTATCCTGGACACTCTTCCCATTCAAAGGGCTTCATGCAAAGCTGGTCAAAAGCAAATCAGTAAGCAGATTTTACGCATTGTGTAAAAACCCGTGGAAAAGAAAGATCACCAAAAGCACATCTTAAAGCATTAACAAACATTAAGTTTATATAAGATATAAATAGATAATATCACACCTCAACAATTGAGTTAGAAAAATGTTAATATTTGTTAACAGGCGACATCTACAGCTAAATATATAGTTTATTTCACAATCTTCCTTGTCTAGTTTCTCTTTTGGGAATTTTCCACTTAAAAATTCCTTCATGTCAATTAAAAACTGGGAAACATTTATTCCCTTGTGAATTATCCCAAAAATGTGTTTGAGTGGATAAATTATGGCTAATGCTGCAACATTGTTATGAAATAAGTTTTGTTCCCTTGGGTTTTGAAAAAGTCTTCCACCTTGTCACAAGTAACAGCATCAAAATTCAAGAAGAAAAATTTGAGCATCATCTCCAGATATCAGACTCACACATAACATCAGAAATTGAGTTTTATAAAATCAATTTTATACTTTGGAAAGATGATTTTTAAAAAGTTCGATAGCGTTTCTGAGCACAAACCAAGAGGAAAATTGATTCCTTTGCAAAATAAATGTGTGGATTTGAACAGCGGCTATGAGACGGAGGTTTCTTTCTGTGTTTGTGTGATCAGTAACCAAATGTCTTTGCCCGGTTCATTGTGTCTTATCAAACGTTTATGACAAACCAGCTGATTTCTGCTTTTAGTCATGCCAAGCGTGCATATCCAGTGTACAATTTAGTGTTGAAAATGCGTGATGGGTTCAAAACAAGTATAAATGGTGTCTGTTCAAAGCTCTAGAAGCTGAACTTACTAAAAGAAAGTGATCCTTCTTTGATGCAAAATAAAGAAAAGTGCCTAGCTCATGCTACATTTCACTTAAAGTTAGAAGTGGGCATTTATAACTCTTAGTAACACAAAAATACACATAAATGTTGGATTCCCAGTTTAAAAGGAGAGATACATCTAAGTCAAATCCCACATGGCTCCCTTAGTACTAAAAATAAGGTTACATTTGCAGTTACGGACGATTTATGATTCATAAAAATCTAAAAACATATCATTGCTCAAACTCTGTTTAGTTTGTGAGACCAAATTCAGTGTGATTTATCTTTTGCTAATCTAAGCTAGCAATGAGCTAATCCTGATGGAACATGGTTAGCTTGGCTTTGTAGTAGAGTGGATAAGAGTTTTTTTTTTTTTTTAAAGTTAATTTTGGATATAAAATCAAAGCTCTCTGCTCTGGACGTTTTTCGTCACACTTGAACTACCAAGATATATAAAAATGATGGCGCAAGAGTCACAGATGACTTCATTTAAGAATTATTTGGGTCTGAAAAGGTTCAGGGAGTCAAATTAATAATTGGCCGTTCCTGTGGTAAACCAACAGTGTGCATCTCTTGTCTGAGTAACAGTGGAAAAGCAATAAGGATACAGTAGACAGCACAGACAGATTTTGGTCTCTATTGATAACTCATCTTTTGTGAGTACTAGTATTTCAACAGCAAGATCTTATAAGTTATACTGCAACAAAAACAGACCTTTGGGAATCAGTACAACTGAAAATTCAAGTCTCAAAATACATAAATCGCAGTGTTTCCCTTGTCTTTGTGACGTTTACTCGTTCCAGTGGTGAAGATCCATTTAGTCATTTAGCAAGACTAAACATCACATTCCTTGAAACGGTATAAATTCCAACTTTGGCCTCCTTCCAGGCGTATCATACAGTGCGACGATGGAATATTTAAATACAGCTTCCTCTGCATCCAAGATTTCCCGTCGGTGTGGAGGTCGGTCACTGGCGCGGTGGATGCTTTGGCGTTCAGCGGTGCTGCAGTGCACCGGCAGGAATCTCCAGGGTCAAAAGTCTGCGTCCAAGAGATTTGAAGAATGTAGTACAGAATTGTCCTCCTAGGCAAATCAACCCAGTGAGCGAGGGTCGATCGAGACAACCCATGTCCTTGTCACCTCAGAGGAGTTCGGTTATTTAAAGTCCCAATGTCAAAAGCCTCAAGGAAACTGGTTGGATTAGCATAAAGACAGAAGACACACAGAAACAGCTAGCTAAAAAGCCACATTTGGTAAAAAAAAAAAAGAAAAAAAAAAGAAAAAACTAAGAGGAAATGAAAGAATCTCTCTAAATCTGATCTTGTTTGTTTCTTTCAAGTGAGCACAGTAGTGGCTTTAAGACGACGTCATTCAGACAAGATTGGTAAGGAGATACCAAATGCATGGAGTCAAAATATTTTTCGTCCAATCTTGATGAAATTTGAAGTGCGGTCAAATTTGCAGAAATGTTCAACAAGTAACAACAGCGAATGAACATCAAACGTGTAAAAAATACATATGCTTTGATTTCTTCCACAGTCTACAAGTCATGTCTCTTCCAAATCCAAGTCAAGTCGTCTAGAGATCAGTCTAAAGACTATTACTTTAAAAATGAGTCTCCAAAAGCAAGTTCATTTCAGTTCTCAAGTGAACTATTTTAGGGACAAGTCTGAGGCTTTTGCTCCGAATCCAAGTCAGATCTCAAGTCTTTGGGGGAAAGTCCAATTTAAGTCTAAATACTTTTTTTGCCCCAATTCCAATCGCCACTTCCAACTAAAGTCAAGTTGAGGGCCACGTCCGAGTCTCAATGGACTTTAATCAGTATTTTGACACTGGACACATAATAAATTTCTATATAGGTTATAAATTCAAATTCTTGTCTCTCATCCCAATTTCACCACAATCTGGTTTAACACCTTTATCTTTTCAGAAGACTGAATTCAACGCTGGAAAAATAACTCCACTGAATGAATTTGAACATCTATTAGCAAAAAATATGCATTTATGTTGAACAAGGACGAGTGAAAATAGATGAACAAATTTCTTATGAATGAAAGGCTTTTGTATTAGGGAGATTAGGGATTAATTTGGAATATGCCCTCAACTCCTTTGACTTGAACAAAAGAGTGAGCAACTTTACAAAGAAACTCATGAGCCATTGGTACCCAGTACAATGCCTCAGAGGGTACAGGATCTACGATACATACAAGCTTTTCATCACCCCTGGTAACAAGAGATTAAGTTAGTTTACTGTGCTATTAATGGACCATTTAATCCCTCCAAAAAATATATTTTACAAATTGAAGAGATTTGGTCCTTAGTTTGAGTTTTTTCCTCTCCATCTTGTGTTCGCATGTCCTACGCCAGGAGGTCGTTCCTTTTGCTGCACCAGACCACCAGAGCAATCATGGCCAAGGTGAGGAACACCGGTATGAGGATGAGGACGGTGAGCGTGTCGTCCGGCGGGTCCATCCATATCACGTCCTCTATGGTGCAGTTGGAGAAAACGTGCTTGTGAATGCGGATGATGTAGCTCTCTACCAGCGGGTTGGGCCAGTAGCAGTCGACGTTGTGGGACTTGGTCTCTGTGCAGAGCGTGAAGAGGTGATACTCGCTGTGTAGAGACAGCGGGAGAGAGAGAGAGAAAAAAAAAAGACTATTAAAGCAAAACCTCTTAAAAACACACGGCTGCAGAATAAAGGTGAGTTTATAAGCAGGCTTAAAATTGTCAAACTGGCCTTTAAATCTCACTTTTGTTTAGCTAGAACTACCCTCAGCCTCTGGGATTTAGTAAGTAATCCATCTTTGTGACCAGGAACATGTTGCTATTTACTCCCTTTCATTTTTTTTTTTTTTTTTTTTTTTTCTTGCACCACTAGCCTTTTTTTCTGTGGCGTTAATCGGAAGTGCCCTGAAGCCTTTCAAGCTCAGAGCTCGGCTTTGATAAATTACACCCAGCCAAACCCAATCCTTCTTCTGCTTTTCCGGTGTGAATTCTTTATCCTCGAACTCCAGCTTTTTTCTCCTCAGAGCATCGAGGAGCTGCTGTTTTCTCCGCTAAAGACCGAAAGCAGCAGTTTAGGACCTCGATATAAGACGCCTTGTCTCCGTCACTTGGATCAGCTCAAAGCCGGAGATTCTGAGATATTTATAAAACTCTGACATCCGTGAGCCGTCACATAAAGGAGTCACAGCAAAGATGAAAAAGGAACAGTTTGGTGTTTTAGGGATGAAATGATTCTTGGAGGTCTCTTTTGTCTCTGTGCAGCTACACAAACAACACTGGTAATTATTGCAACAGCGCAATTCAATAAATATTATCCACTAATAAATCTACGTGATATGAGTGACATTATGGTAGAAAAAAATTACTACATTTTTTACCAAAAAACTACATTTTTTGGTAAAAACTACAAATTTACCAAAAATAAACTCACTAGAAAGTCATATGAGAGAAAAGTTAAAGCAACAGCTGGAGCAGAAATCAAGTAGAACTATAAACAAAAGCGGTTTTCAGCCATTTCAACAGTTAAAAACTGAAAACATATTTGCAAAGGATGTTGCCATAAAAAGGGATCTTTTTATGTTTTGTTATCCAACAAAACTCCATTAGAGTTTTGTTGGATACCGGCTGCTCTCTTGCATTTGGTGGTGTCAGAGTAAAGGAGTACATATATGCATCTCACGTTTTTTTCCACTTCTTGTTTGTGAAGGTTTTCCATCATTTTATGCAGGTATAGAGCCTAAACAACTTTCACCGTATGAATGTAATTACTAAAACAATGAACTGTTTGATCTGCTAAGAGTTCCCATAAATATTTAATACTGGTATTTTTGGCAGAGATTTTTGCTTTCTAATTCTGCTGACAGCTCACGGGTTCAGTTATTCACACACACAGTGAACGGTGGAAGCGCACACACAGGTTGTGTGAAAAAAAAAAAATTAATCTCTGGTCGGACCATCCAGATAAGCTGAGCAAAAATTAATCTGCAATGACAGTCAAAAAAGTGTGAATTAATAATGTTGAGAAGAAGCTCCACAAAGAATAGCAATGCAAAAAAACAAATAAAATACAACATGTAATGCACATTGACTCATTGTTGTACTGTGGGGAAAAGAATTACATTTTCAACAGCTGCTATAAAAATGTGAAAACAACACACGTCTTTATTGTAAACATTGCCTTATTAATATGCAGCAGACAACCCCAGTAAAGATGTTAAATTAAAAGAGACCTTGTGGGATTTTTTTTTTTTTTTACTTATTTATTTATTTATTCTCATTATTTATACTGACCTTCTTTAGTGTCCATCTCTCTGTGTGTGGAGGAAAGATAAACCTGGAACTTCTTTCAGCCTCGTCTGTCACAGTTCCAGTTGTCTTGTACTTTTTATTTTTAATTATTGCTCCCACTGTAGATACGGGCAGGTTGAGCCATTTCCTGACATATAAATATTAATATGAAGAATATGTGACTCTATATAAGTGCTCAATGTTCGTATTTATAAATTGAGTGACTCTGTTCAACGCTAACTTTCTTTTTTTTTTTTTTAAAGTCTCTGTGTTTATCAATTTCATAAGAATTATTAAGGGGCTAAAAATAGTGGCAAGTAAGCACATTTTTTTCCTCTCTCTAACAGGAAATGATGTCATTTTGTGACTTTTGGGACAGCCAATGACTACTTTCCTTACTGACGAGTTCCCAGCAGTGTAAATTGCTTCAGCTGTTGCTCACGTCACGTCTTTGTTATCGACTCTATGTGCAACATTTCAGCTTCAACATGGACTCAGCCTTATTGACAGCAGTGCAGACAACGCACTGCTATTACTATTACTATATAATATATAATATTACTATTATTATTACTATCACTACTTTATTTCTTTTTCGCTCTCAGAAATAAAGTAGTAATAAATAAAAAAATGCCCCACAGAATCCTGCAAAGGAACTGCACTGTGGAGTAGAACATGTTGAATCCATGCCTGACTTACACAGAAAACATCTGCACCGTTATTTAAAGTCTCATTTTATAGGCGTTCTCCCGGTTTGTAAATAACACTAATAGAAAACATGAGCCATAACCCTGAAGCCAAGGAGTAATCATATTAACTAATACATTTAGGCTGCTGTCCTCCATATGACCTATAAATTAGGCTCCCACGTCAAACTGCAGCCACTGTTTCCACTGTATCAGATAAACCTGAATCTCTTTGACGTAATATAACAAGTTTATGTTTGCATGAAGTCATCAGTAGTAAAACTAGAAGCTGCCATTCTGGAGATGGACGTGGCTGTTTAGATGCCTAATCTGACATGTTCAGCCAGTTTAATCACATTAGCTGATGCCATTTGTGCCACTGGACACACACTTAGATACTCGGTGTGTGTTTGGCTGGCAGACGAAACTGAAAAAGATGGACAGAAAAAATACGCCAAGGTTTCAGGTGCGGATCAAATTTGCAGCAGCATGCCGCACAGTCGGGATCTTTAAAAGTTATTCCCCAAATGTATTATTGTGTAACACATTCAGGACGCCATGCAATAGTCAGCTGGGAGGAGAAAACAACTGGTTTACACACGATATGCAGGTTAGCCGTACACCAGGATACAAAATCAAATTCGTCTGTACTCTCGAGACAAATTAAGAATTTGTTCATGGATTCATTTTCTCTGTCTGCTTTAGCAAACAGTATAATTTAAACATGGATTATTTATTCTTTTTTTTTTTTTTTTTTTTAATAAAACATGTTTAAAACTACTTATGTTGCACCAAGCAGCTGCTCAAAAAGTAGCAATAAAACATCGATCTAAACTTGAGTAAATCATGAAAATGAAGTCACTTGGTTATACGTTTCATTTGCTATATGTCATGTCGAGGTCTCTCCAGAAAAATAGATTTATACTTTGATATAAATGAGTAAAAAAAAAATTAAGCTAAAAAAACAAAAACATATAGGGCAAGCGATATAGAGGTTTGGGATCATATAAATCCTTAATGGTTTCAAATGAGTCAATAACTTATGAAATACTAAACATGCCACTAAAGTCTGCAGGACCTCCATGATTGTTTACATGTCATCAATGCTAAACTATATATGCAGCTTCTGCCCAGGGATGTTTCTTTACGACCTTTGAGTGGTTTCTGACTCTTCACAATCAGTTTCAGCTTCACTGCATCGGTATTTTTTAATCAGCTGTCCCACACAGGTTTACTACGAGCAACGCTTTCCTCCATTTCCCTGCACATTTACATACAAAAGTGGGACAACGCTGTGTCTTCTCCTCCGAATATCCTGAGCTGATCACACACTCCGAGTCCTAAATTAGATTATTCTTTAGTCACGCTGCTGTATTGTATTCCCAAAATGATATTATATTCCTTACGAGCTGCTCCTCGCACTTCTTTTTTTCCCAGACTCCAGCCTGACAAATATATTTTGCATTTAGACAGCAGCATGGAAAACAATTTCCTTCCGTCTCCCAGCAACCGGCAGCTGTGCATGCTTCTCCCCCCAGCTGGGAGCGTGTTTCCATGAGGAGGTCAGTGTGCGACGAGTCTAAGTGCAGGGAACCTAATTGTTGCATGCAGGATGTAGACACCAGTTGTTGTGCCAAATGCAACACAATAAAATGCCTGACTCGCCGCCAGCCCCGGAGAGACGTGGTTCGGTCGGCATGACGCCAGCAGGACGAGCTACTTTCCTAAGTCAGTGTTGACAAATCTCCACTAGTGGGCACAGGCCATGCTTAAAGAAACTCTGCAGAGACCATTCATGTTCTGTCAGATTTCGAATGCTGTGTTGTGGTCCTAATTCACGAAGGCAACCTACGTTGTTCCAAAGACTCACAGCAAAGGTCTGTTTTCCGATTTGGTTGTTAGAACAGCTAAGATTTTCTTTCCGGCAGTCCAAAGTACGCTTCAGACTAATAACACTCAGTAGAAACAAACCATAAAATCCTGTATCTCCCTTGTGTCTTGCTGAGAACAGGCTACATTTTTTGTAGTCAAAGCTGTTCGGCGTACAGTTTCACCGGGGCACAGAGAAAAATAATTGCCAGAGGAATAAATGACTTTTGAATAATGATAGTCCTTGAGGCCAAGGCACAGGGGGGTTTCTGCTGTTTGTCGTGTTGAAAGTTCAGATCAATAGTCCATTTTCTGCTTCATATTATTTAAAAGTAGGACCCACTACCTTAAAAGGCATACTAGTTCAATTGTAATCTAAATAGAGAATCAGCCGATCGAAGAAGATCGATTAAATGCATTTAGACCTGAAGTTTACACTGAGGATCCGAAAGAGAAATTCAGAGGATCAACGCGACTTTAAACTACTCCGAACTAGCAAGGCGCACCTAAAATAAGAGGTTAGTGTGTTTATTTCAGAAGAAGTAAAGATATTATAGTCACAGTCTTCTTTTTTATAATTGTGTCATATTAATTCAGATTACTCAAAGATATCTGGTTCTCTTTTTTTGTTTTTTTTTTTCTTTTTTTTTTAGCTTATACAAGGGCAAACAAAACAGGATTATCAATTTGTTGTTCAGATACTTGCTTTTTTTTTTTGACCCCACAACAACTTTAGAAAGTTGCAATGACTTCGGAGGAGTGTTGGTTCCCACCTGGACTGCCAACAGTTCATCTGTGTTGAAGAGTCAAGCTATGTGCGCATCATTAAGGCTCATCTTTCCACCGCTGAGGGGTGGAAGCAAAATCAATATGAAGAGAATGAATGAAGCAAAAACAACTGTGCACACTTTGCCAGTGGTGCAGGTTCGGTTCCCCGATTTTAAACAACAGAATGAGCGTTTAGTTATCAGTGATTGCCGCTCTGTAAAACAGGATCAGAGCTTGTTTAGACGTGACACCCTGGGTTCAAATCCCAGCTGGTTGGTTTTCTCTGGTTTCCACTAACAGTCCAGAAATGAATATACAAGAAATGCATAACAATGACGATGTGAAGATGTGTCCTTTAGCATGAAGGGACATGCCTCTTTGTCCAGAAATTGCACAAACAACACCTAACTCACAGTCAAGAGTAAAGTTTGAGCTTAATGTTTCAGTCTAACAGGACATCTTGCACATTTTCATGCTTCCAAATTGCAAGAAAAACTTGGCGATCAATAAGGAAAAGACGAATAAAAGAGTTTGATAGGGAAAATCCTGAACTTTTGTCATGGAGACAGTGAGCTAGTACTTCCCATCCAACATCAGTGTCTGACCTCACAAATCCACTTCTAGAAAAGTGGTCAACACTTCCCATAAGCACACTACTAAACATTAGAGAAAGCTTTCCTGGAAGGCTTGAAACAAAGGGAAAAGTTGATATCATGAATGTCACTTAAATTCATGTGTGTGTGTAAAGGCATTCGTCCCAATACGTTTGATGATATAATGTTTATTTTCACGGCTTCTTGCACATTCCCTGTAAC
Source organism: Poeciliopsis paucimaculata (assembly GCA_903067055.1). Taxonomy (NCBI): domain Eukaryota; kingdom Metazoa; phylum Chordata; class Actinopteri; order Cyprinodontiformes; family Poeciliidae; genus Poeciliopsis; species Poeciliopsis paucimaculata. The sequence goes on along the minus strand of CAEGAD010096564.1, from coordinate 26,389 downwards.
CTTGATGTTGAATTTAAACAATATCCAAACAAGGTTCGATCGTTTTCAGTCACAAATATAAATGTCAGAACCTGCTGGTGGACACACAATAAAGACAAACGCATCTGTTTTGATAAGCATGAAGATTAAAGAAGTGCTACTCAACAGTATAATTAAAGTAACACAATTTCACATTTACCTTTAATAACCGACACCAGCTAGCTTAATTCGGCTTATTGATTTAATCTAATTTAAGTTTATTTTCATAGGGACAGACATACATCAACATAGACTAACTGAACAAAGTGCTTTAGCACAAGCTAATTTGTCCCGTTCAACATTATGTTAATAGAAAGCAAAAGAACAAGGTATCGGTCAACTTGTTCTGTACTTTTACTTAAAAAAACCACAACAAAATGTAACACTTTTTTCTTAACTTTTGCTCCACAATCAAAATAATAGTCAAAAAAAATCTTATTTCGACTGTGGAAATCAGTAGGTTACAATGTAATCGATTCTTGATCATCAAGAATCGATTATTGATCGATTCTTGATGATCAAGAATCATCAAGAAATTGATGTGGAAATTGTGTGATTTCTACTCAAAGTTATCATACCATAAGAACTTCATGCTATGATTGGCTAATACCAATCATTCAGCCTCATTTTCAGTAATTTTTGCTTACACCTACCTCTGACTTATGTTTTACTCTTCCACAAATTTAAATAAAACATTAGTTCTTTAAATCAATGGGATTGCAAAACACTGAACAATCTCATGGGGGAATGTGGTGAATGTTTTGTTTTTCTTTTCTGAGAATTTACTCCCCACAAATGGAGGCGATCATTTAGACTTCGGTGCATGTGTGCTATTGTGCAATAAACCCGGCCTCGTAGCACGCCGGCTCAGCTTCTGGCTTCTGAGTTTGGAGTTTAGACAAAAGTATGAGAGCCAAGAGGTGCAAAGGAGAAATTAAGTTTAAAAGCCGGATAAAAATAGACACAAATAGGTGGCCACGGATTGTGAAAACAGATCCGGCGTTTGGGAAGCATACCCCCCGCTGTTCACACACACACACACACACACCCACACACGCACGCCCACATGTCTTACCAGCTGCAGGAAGTACAGAGTGGTTAGTCTCCTGATCGGTCAAAATTTCTCATAAAATGCCACAATGCAGGAATGTCAGTTACTTGAGGGATGCGACTAAGTTCTCAAAAGAGGAATGATAATAAAGTGCTGTGAAGAAGCATTTTCTCCCGCATACAGTACCTCGGGAAACTGTTTATGCATTTTAAACTTTTTCACATTTGATTTGCAACCACAAAATTCTACCACCGTTACTTGCACAAAGTAGTAGTTTGTCCTATTGTTTGTACAAACTACTACTTTGTGCAGAACAAAGTAGTTCTGCACAATCGTAAAGTGGGAGAAAGGAAAAAATAAAACTTCCAAGTGTTTTTGCAAATGGCACCGAGGACCGTGGTGTGAATTTGTATTCAACAATTCACCTAATTAGTAAATAGAGTGCACATGTGTGCAATTTAGCCCCAGTATAAACCCAGCTGTTCTGGGGAGGAACACAACAGGCAAGTCAGGAAGAAAGTTGTGGAGAAGTTCAAAGAAGTGTGAGGTTACGAAAACAACATGCCTGAGTTCAACAACTAACGGAGTTTAATGGTTTAATCCACCATCTGGAAATGGAATAGCACAACTGCACACTTACAAAAACACAACCTTACGTCTGAAAAGCATAAGTCACAATTTGACAATGCAAACACATGGAAGGAGGCGATATGGTCATTGGTTGTATTTGTCATTAGAAAAAGACAAATACAGCAACTTAATTTGGAGTAATTAAGACATAAGGTTAAATTTTAGGAATCCAGTCACATGGACAGTGTTGACATCTCTTCAGGAACGCAAAGGAGGTCAAAGTATGTAACTCTAATTTATTCCAGGAATATAAGAAATTAGGTTAGATAGTAATAAATGCTTTGAAAAGCAATTAAAACTCAAGTGATTGTGTCTGTCTTAATTTAAATGTCTGCTACCTGTGAGGAAAATGAGTGCATGACTATGCATAATGCATGAGGCATTTAAAGAGAACTAACATGTAGAAGACCGTGGCTTTCTCCCTCAATGTCTGGATTAGCATTTGGTAAAGTGACCTCTGAAGGTGACCTCTAAAACATCTAGAGCAGGTATAAGAGCCTTACACTACAGACGTATTTACCTGTTCACAAACACCAATACACAAATCCATCGTTCACTTGGATTCAGGCCATGCTCTTTCACTAAGCAGGACGTCTACCACATGGGCCCAGTAGGAAACCCAGACATCTCTCTCTCCCAAACACTGTTCTCCAGCTCATTCAGGGAAACTCCAAGGAGTTCCCAGACCAGAAGGGGTTCACAGTCCACCCAGCAAGTTTCTGGAGTCTTTCTAGTGGGACGTGCCTGGAAAACATCCAAAAGGAGATTTTCCAGGCACGTTTGCCTTGGAGGCCCGGAAGGCATCCCGATCAGAAGCCTGAACAACCTCAGCTGTCTTCTTTCAATGTGAGGGAATATCAGCTGCTCCCAGGAGACAGGGATATTCACCGCATGTCTAAGTCTGCGTCTGGCAACCTTAGATATGTTGAAGATCATGACCTCGGACTTGGAGGAACAGCAAACCTAAATACATTGAAAACTTTAGCATAGCCTGATGTTGCTCATGAGTCTTACCCTTAATTTGTCTGTTGTATGGCGTTATGTGCATCTACGTCCAGGTTGTAGTTTAAAAATGATGCCAAGACAAGAGCAATAGTTGGTAACCTTTGAACCCACAATTTCCAGAAGAAAATCTATCCAAAACGTTTTGATGTATTTTGTCAAAAGCGGTGAGGAAACCCTTCCTCCTCTTGGCATAAACTTTAAAAGCAAGGCTTAGGTTTTCCTTAAGAAATAAAACCACATTTGTACAATCTATTCCTCGATGCTTTAAAGCATTAGGAAATCCCAAGTAAAACTAAATCAATGCTAAATCTTTTTTTAACAATAGAAAAAAGTGCTTAAACATTAAACAAACATCAGCATAGTTAGCCAAAAACGCTATTATACAGGCATCATGCATAAACAGATACAAATGATAACTCAAAGTCCGGAGTTTTTTTTCTACATCTACAGTAAACAACAAGTGTCTTCCGTGTTGACACACTCAACCCAAATGTTATGTTTAGTTCATTATTCATCAGCAAACATGAACTTTACATGACCAATGTTATTAACTCTTTGAAAAGTGCAAGATGTACGGCCTTGCTAAGTTCGCAGAGGAACAAAGTAATCCAGCATGACATGCAGTGCAGATGAAATGTGAAAAGATAATTGTGGAGTACAGATATTTGTATTAGTGCATAAATAAACTGAGACAACCATCAAGTGCCTGCATGCAAATAAATATAAAAAAACATTTTAAAAAAAGGGGGAATCATCAAAGGTGACTAAGTATATGGGCCAATGAGGAGTTATTCCAAAGTAGAGGTACTTCAGCACAGAGGAAACCTTAGTGCTGCGTCATGCTGGTTTAACTGTATTGCTGAAGAGTGTTCACGCTAAATCTGAGAGGACCTACTGCACCTGTGCTAGCATTAAGGTGAACTGGTGAGATATTACGAAGGACTGGTGTTTTTTTTTCCATCTTTTTACATCATGTGGAAGGTTACTGAGCCTTGTTTACTTCATAAAGAGATGGCAAAAGAGCACAATGTGAGACGAGGGCAAAACAACAATGGCAAGTTGAACCTCTGGTCAGCTTATACCAGAGGTTCTTGATCCTGGTTCTGAGGGCCAGCTGTCCTTCATGTTTTCAATGTTTCCTCTGGTCTAGGGGCTGTACCCATTGCTGTAATTCAAACCTAAATACAATTAGGTATTTACAATTACAATAAATTAATGATAAAGAGATTACCTAATGTCAGCTGCATATTTCCTCCTTCTGGGTAAAATGGCTCAGAAAACAAAGCGTTCATGGTATCAGGATTTTTAGTCCATTCCTCTTCCTTACTTAATCCATCAACTGTGAGGTGCGAATTACTTGGCAATTACTGATTGCTCTGAGCCACACTTTCACTTATTATAGTATAATGACATGAACGTCCCACAATCTATCTTCAAATCCTGTTTTTACCTCATGAAGTGTGTGAGGTTGCACCATTGCTGCGGGTCTACATGAGCCATGTCCCGCTTGAAGTCTTCTCCGCAGACCTCCATCTCCCACCGGAGACGGGACTCATTGCAGAGCCTCGTCTGCCAGGTAATGGTGGGCTCTAAGTTGAAAGTGTCAGAGGCTGTCAAGAAATAAGAACAAGGTGAAGCGTTGATCGATGGGTGGCTGGCTGTGTGATTGGATGGACTGATGGATGTGCTCACCTGAGGTCCCGCTCATCATCCACATATTAACTGTAAGAAGGATAAAGCAATAGAAAACACTGTTAGGTTCTCATTTGGATTTATTCAGAAAGAGAAAAACTCTGGGCTCTTCCACCTCCAACACTTAAATCTTACTTTTGCTGTGCACTTAACCTTTATTCAAGCATTTGCCAGGTTTATTTTTGACAAACCTGTGTCTCATTTTCCAGCTGAAGGTTAATGCCTACTTGGTGCTTTCAGAAGCGGAAAACTCCGTTTGTTTGGTTAAATGTCAACAATTAAAGGACTCAGTCTGAGTGTAATTTAAACTTCGCAAAGGTCACACGTTGTGATGCACTGAGGCAGAACGCTGGTACTTTCAATTAAGCTAGTTAGCTTTTATGCTGTTAACGAGCCGTCTTCAGGACTTGTTTCTCATTAGAGCGTCTCATAGTCACAGTAAAATGTTTCATAATGAAAAGAGTACTTTGCATTTTGCCTTCCTCTGATCTACTGACACAAAAACACAAGTCATAAATTATGGTGCGTTTATGTGCATAGATTGCTTACCTTTAAACCTACTTCAGGTCAATAGGGAATTACTACAAGATTCAAGTCTTCACATTATTATTATCTTTATGAGTAGATAAGTCATGAGAGAGCATTTAAACACAGTGTTTTAGTTATATGCAGATGACACTGGTGTTTACTCTTCGTCCTGATACTCGTGATAAGCTTCACGTTCAACATTCTTCCAACAGGTCTGTACCTTCCAACTTGCTTTAAATGCAATTCTCAAAATGTTTGCTCCAGCACTGCTTGGACATTTTAACAAGATGGATGACAAATGGATTTTAAATAGGATGTGTTTTAAGATGTCTTTTCCTTTTTGGCTTTTTTTTTTTTTAAATTAGGTCCAGAATTATTTCCAACACTAAACTGATTTTTTTTTTTTTTTTAAATCTACCTTTTGCTTGTTGCCAGCTTTGGAGATGCACTTGGAGATAAATTTTAATCTATTGTTGAACAATGTCTGTTGCTTATTGTTGCTAACTGTGGTTTGGTTGCTCATTGTTCTGTTTTCTTATACTTTGACTTTTTTTTTCTGTGATTAGCAACATCATTTGGTTGAAAGCCCTTTTTGTTCCCCAATTGGCTATGAATAATTTAAATGTGACAATTGCTTTTTTTTTTTCTCCAACCAATACACTTTTAAACAATTCCTGTTGCAGTTATTGTTACTTTTGAAGAAACCCCAAAGGGTTCAAGATGTATAATCAAAACAAAGATGTATCTACCAGTCTTTACTCAATGCAAAGACAAAATGAGTTTTCTATTTCCTTGCATCTGCAGTATCGGTCTGATTAACTTTATTTTTAGTTGAAGTTGAGCCTTTGTTGGTGTCTTCAAACACAATGCCCTACGGGGAGCAAGGCGAGTGCATGGCAGAGGAGACGTGTCTTGTCATTAATCATTAACAAGCATGTCTTCAATAGAAGCTGTGAAGGTTAGCTTGTCACTTGTTGGCGGCAAACGACCTAGATGGGTTTGTGAACAATTCCTCTGCGCTTTGCAGGGTCTTTGTAAACTAAACATTAGTGGTATTTAGTTTCTCTCTTCATTATTTATGCATCCATTTACATGCTTGTAATTCCATTCTCCATGTTTGTCTTTTTTTTTTTTTTCAATCACTTACCATCCTGCGATCCAAACTTTTACACACCACAGCTCTGGTGAGAGCTAAACAATACTCAGCACGTGAAGGTAAATCTCCCCTTTTTTGTGAAACTTTCAAAGAGGCGGCTCCTGTTGGAAGGCACCCAGCAGGACTCCGACCAAGAGGCCGCGCTAATTTTAGAGACCTTTATCTTGCCATGCAAGGATGTTTTAAGGTGCAGTGTTTGTGTTTTGATCCGATTTTCTTTCTTCTGCTCTGCGCTCGTTCCAAAGCAATAAGTCAATGGAACGGAGGAAGAATGTTATCTTACCGTACGTGTCTGGAGAATCTAAGCAGAAGGATTTTCTCTAAACAAATAGCGTTTTGACACGTTTTAAATCCGCCAGCGCTCTCAGAACGAGGTTCACTACCAAGATAAGATCCAAAGACGAGATGATCAGAGTGGTGCAGCGAGGAGTTATTGATGAAACCAAATATATAACCAAATAAGAACGAGTAACAATATAGCATTTTCGTTCCTTTGCGCCTCCACAGAAGAAATACAAGGAAAGAAGTTCAGCAGTGGTTATTTGATATCCCAATGTCTCATGACATGAGCCGAGTTATTTGCACAGTCCTCGCATGCATGCTCAGTGAGCATTGATCCAACGGGGACAAACTAAGAATAGGCAGGTGGGTTAAAATTATTATTTTTTATAATCATCTGCCGTCAAATTTAAACATGCAAAGACATTGAAACTGTTCCAAGATAATCCTCTATGCATCAGATAGCATAATATGTGCAGTTTTCTCTCTAGCTAATCCAGACAGCTATGGATTTATTGCAGGTACAAAAACCATGTGGCGTGAACGGTGTGATTTAAACAAATTTTTACTGCCACTGCATCTCAAAAACTGCAGTAATGACCAGATATTAACATCACTTAATTTCCCAGGCACAAGTTGTATCTTCATTCATGTAATTTATCGACATGGTCAATACTAGAAGTGGCCCCAACCTAATCTCAATAATTCATCTGATTATTATTGAACAAAGAATCAAAATAAACTTTCTTTATTCCTCAGGGGAATTTTTGTTGTTGTTGTTGTTGTTCAGAAGCTACTCAGATTGAAACTTAGATATTAGTAAATGTAACTATATCCATTAATTATATAACTTTTATAACACAAGTGTGAAATTACTTGTAATTTAAATATGACCTAAACATAAAATACATTCAGCACATAAAATAAAATTTAAAAAACAAAACAAGTATGTACATGAAACTATGTGACTCACTTGGGGTTATACAAACAATATGTCGAGAGTGCTGAACTTTCAGCCTAGACTTGTCAGGTTATTGCTGATATTTACACCGTTCAGCCCAATAAACATGCGTCATACATAATGGGGAAGCATCATAAATTTTGTTTTATGCACATGCTAGGACTTCATGTTTAACTGGCTTTATTTCTTCCAATTCAGGTCCAAGTTCGATGTGCTTTTAGATTCGTTAGCTTGAGTGGCAAGATAAAAGATAAAACGATGTGGGTTTAATATCGTAAGCATGAAATGGAAAACAATTTATTCAAGAAGCAAGAAGATGGGACAAGTTTTTTTTTTGTTGTTTTTTTTTTCCTATCTGAGCACTTACAATTACCACGTCCTGGATGACTGACAAATTACACCATTGTTGAACACATCGCATTCACTGTAGAGGCAATATGCGTCTCTACTTGTTTTCATTCAACTTAAAATTTGACATCCTGACTGGATAATGTACATTTGAAATGTACAAATGTAAATTTCCTGGGTATAATTTACTAGCTTTCCATCAGGTTTCGCTTTGCAATGTTTATATATATAAGCACACACAAGACACAAATCACAACAAAAGTAACCAAGACTAAGACACTGTAGTAGTGAAACTGCAGACAGAGGGGAACATTTTAGGACTGACTACCAGTTGTCAGTCATCTGGTATTCTGATGAAATTAACTACATAAATTTAGGCTTATTGCTGTTTACTTTGACATAGCAGTGTGCTTCATTAATTACTGAATACTTCCAGTTTGAAAACACAGAGAAGAATCCCGGTCAGCAAATATTAAACTCTACCCAGTGGCAGTTTTGCACTTTGCAAGTTATTCTTTACAGTCTTTACACGCTGCCTCTTGGCTTCATTCACAAATCCAATGGCTCTGAGGATAAGCCAAAATAATGATTACCTGGCAGCCTGGGAATTCAATTTCATGAGTGTCCGCCTGGCTTGCCTGTTGATAAAATTGTGTGTGCTGCAGTGTTAAATGCATAATTCTGACCCAAAGCTCTACTTCCTATGGTTTTGTGTCTTTTTGTGCCATTGAAACAAAAGACAGAGAAACAATAGTGTGACAGGATTATGAGCGAGTAGAGAAAGTTAAATGTTTCCTCATGTTCCGGTGAATGTTATCCTCATAATGGGAGCTACTGTTCTCAGAGCACCTGCCATCCTCAGGATGTGAAGAATTATCGCTATAATGTTGTGTGAGAGAAACATTTTTACTAAGGCAACAACAGGATGGAGTCCACAAAACTGTACTGGTGTTTTCAGACTCAGAAGATCTTTGCCCTGGAAGTGACTTTAATCAAAAGTATGTTTTGTTTTTTCATTTTGCTCAATTTAAATTCAGCAACCAGTGTTGGCACACAGGGATGCTATTTGCTTGGCAGTCCAGTTTGGGAAGCAAATCTCTCTCTGTTATTGCTTTCTAATTAGATGAAAACTCTGCATTTTGTGGAGGTAAAAATCTTCTTAGAGATGCGCACCTGGCAGAAAAGATGAGGAAGTGCAAAAAAAAATTCTGCATGTAATAACACAAAGACTAAAGCTTACATTTTACACACAAAAAAAAAAAAGTCAGCAGCAAGTAGAGAATTACTAATGACATCTACAATTCAACAACAACAAATATATACATATTATAAAGATTATATATCTTTAAGCAATGTGGTCAAAATGCAGATTTGTATAGCTGAATCTTTTCCCAAATCTATTAAACGCAGAGGAGAAAAATTGATAACAGCAGTGTCCAGAGCAAAAGACTCTCCAAAAGCAAGATTTAAAACCACTTTTAGATGAAAAAGTTTCTGAGGATGACATTCCTGTTGCTCCCAACGGTACAGCTGCATAAAAACATCCAAGCTAATGAGAGGTGACAACTTCAAATCCATATCCCTGTCCTCTTTCAGAGATTAAACTCTTCCTGTCCTCCTCAAAAAAGGATGAGAGAATCGTGAAGATCTACAGAGAAAAAGAGAAAGCCTTTTCTCGTGATCCTGTCAGCTGTCAGGGCTCAGAGAAAAGAACTTCTTTGTATTTACCGATCGATACACGAAATCAAATATCGCAGTGATGTGCTGTGCACTCTAATAACAGCCGTCTTTGAAACCTTCCTTTGCCGACTCGGCCGCTTCATTCACACAGGTCCCCGCTTGCATTTTATTCCCAGTGGCAGTGAACCTCGGGCGGTCGCACCCCAAAATAACTTCCTGTTTTAACCATCCAACACAAACACAAAAGCTTCCGTCTGGAAAAGCCAAAGATCACCTACGTTCCCTTACCAAATATTCTACAGCAGGCTGGGCTTTCAGAACGTTTTGATCAAGTAAGCTACAAATATTTTAGGAAAAAGATCAAACTCTCTTTTTTGTTGTTGTAGGTTTAGATTAAACCTCGCTTTCACAGGGAATGCAAGTTATTTAAATGTCTTTGTATACTTATCACTGTAGAAAAATAGCAGACGTTGACTGTGTATGCTCTATTTAAATCTCTGTTCACAGGAGATAAAGACCAGCCTACTCTCTCCAGGATCATAACATCTGAGCATGGTTTGGTGGCCTAAAATATGCAAAAACCTCCTGCGTGAAGTCAGTAATTATTGCGCCTCTTGTGCCACAATGCAAATATCGGTGGCTTTAAATCTGAAAAATACAAGATTTTGCCTCCATGTTGTATTTTGTAGCTCTTAAATGTTTCAGATAAAATATAAAGCATCATAAAAGGATTACCTGACTGAAAACAAAATCCCATTTTCAAATGATTGAACCAACGTGGTACTAACTATACCCAACCCTGGTTACTATGTTACGATGGGCAATCAAGAAATTATTTAAATTGAACCAGTCTAATCATCTTCAGCAGCATAAAAAGTCACATTCAAAGTCTGGTTACCCCACTGCTCCATTAGAACTTATGAAATGAGTCTTCATCACATTTAGATGATAAATGCTTTTATCAACAATTTTTTGCTGTTTCCAAAAGATTGAACTAGTGTATGTCAGGGACATTCAAGTTCATGGCAACAATAAAGTTCAATGGCTTAATATTTTTTAAATATTTAAAAAAAAAGTTTAATCAATAAAAAAAGTTTGCTAGATATGTACTTTACTTATTTTATTGGTCAGAACAAGTAAAGCACATGTGAAATTCACTTCAGACCCCAACAAGCCGTGACACAGCAGAACTTAAAGAACAATCCTTCATTGGATTCGCCCAAATGAAGTTGAGCCACTTCTATATTATGAAATGCACTACTTGGTCTGACTCATACCATTTTGCCATTATAATACAAACTCTATGCCACCATAAAACGCAGTAGTTTCTCCTTTTGATAAGTACAAATGAGCTGTGTGAAGTGATGAACCCACGACAGCGACGACGCAGCAGGATCTCTGTGTTACTGCTCAGCAGAACAGCAGGGGAGGTTAGAAATGAGATCTGCTCTAGGGAAACAGACAGGACTGACATCATTAGTGGGAAAGGATGACATTTGGTGACGGTACAGAGAGATTTATGAGCCTGAGATTTAGCAGAGAGCTGAACACGTCTACTCGGCGTGTGACAGCTCGAGAGCTTGTTCACACAATCCAGAGAGAAGAGAAAATCCTCAAGTAAGCGTTTATTTAATTGCAAAATCTTGGAGACGGTGGGTCTGAACGACGGTTTGTTACATTGTATGAAACCAGTCACAAAGCAACAATTAGAGAAGTGGTGTCCACACCGACCATGAAAGAAAGAGTTGCAACTCAAACTTTACAAAGAACAAATTCAAAGGACAATTCAATAACATAAAGATAACAAAAAATGATCAAATAATCCATTATGTTTTTTGTTATGTAAGTTCAAAAAATATCTCTTGCAAGTATACACAGAGGGGCTTCAGTGTATTATAAGCCTGGTGGGCTGCCAAGCGTTTTTTATGCCCCCACCAGGCTTAACATTGCTTATTTATATAAGTCTTTTGAAAATATTTGCATTTTTTAAGACTTTATAGTTGGTGTTCAGGTGTTAATCTTCCAATCTTTCAATAACACATAATTATCAAGTGATGTCTTCAAATTTCCAGACAATTTTAGACATTTTTTAACTCAAAAGCCCAACCACCGGGCTTAGCAATTTTTCTGGGGGGATACCTTGTACTGTATATATATCACAAATTATATACAGTACATCACACCAAATGGGGGTGATGTCTGCCCTTTTGAGGAAGCACTTTGATATATTCAGTGGTTTAAAATTCAGCATCTCCAGTTGTTCCGCACTTGCGATTTAGAAATGGTCGGAGGGAAGTAAGAGTTTGTCAGGTTTATCACAGACCCCTAGAGGAAGTGACCATCCCCACCTCACAATCCAGAAAGACTTAACCAGGTAAAGAAAAAAAGTGTCTAATGCGTGAAAGTTCATGCACGTCCTAAAAAGTCTCATGGTGCAGAGGCGCTCCGGTTGCTGAAATTCTCATGTACCACAATCAAACATTGGCAGTGCCTTGCAAAAGTAAACACACCGCTTCAATTTGATAAAATGTAAAAAAAGATCAAGGGGTATGATTACATTTATTATGAGGCAACTCTCTGAGTCACTCATGCTGCCTGCTTCACCTTCACTGAGATTTTAAAGCCAACGGCTGGCTTGGGAGAAAAAGGTGGCTAGGTCTCTCACACACGCGCCCACGCACACACACACAGAGGAGCTATTTTTACACTAATAAGGCCTTTCCTGACCACTTTCAACTCAGCCTGTCATGGACTAAGCTCAGGTTCCCACGATGGAATCAGGTCACTTATGGTTCATGAAAAGGGAAATGGAATACATATGAGCATTGAAAGTGTATCAAATTAACATTTTAATAACGTATTAGAAAAGCTCGGGCTACAGAGAAGCACGACTCTGTTTTTTTTTTTTCAAAGGCACAGGCACAAAGAATAGACATAATGGAAATAAAAAAAAGACTTGCTTAATTAAGTCCTACGTTCATTATTACAGGAATTAAAGAATGGCCCATTCAGCAGGATTTTCATTTGGTTCTCCGCATGTGATAATTTAAGTGAGCAAAACACAAATAGGCAGAAATTAGAAACTCCTTGAAAAAATCTATATGGCAACATTTAAGCAGAGCAACATGAGAATAGTGTGCTAAGCTGTCGAACCGGGGCCTCGCTTGTTTGAACATTCAGGACCAATTGACAGAGTGGATGTTTGATTTATAGGAAAAACTTTAAATGCTAAAAATATTTGAAATGTTGAACAAAAATCTTAAAAGTTATTTCACAAGAAAAGTCAAATTACATATTGATTTAATCTCACGTGGCTACTAATAATCTTTATAAAAAATAGCAATGATCAAAATAATTAATTCTCTTCTTACTCAAGAAGAGAATTAATTATTCTCTTCTTCAGAGATTCTGGACTCCAGTTGACTTTGATTTTTCTAGAACTTTGATGCAATTTCACATACAGCAAATTTATTAATAGATTGGCAGCTATTTAGGCCACCAACACATACTTGAACTAGTTTAAATCATATTTAGTAGGCTTCACTCACTTCATTAAAAAACTTTTAAGTCCAATCCATTTCCAGTCTGATCTGGGGTTCCTCAGGGCTGTGTTGTAGAGCCTGTTATGTTCATAAGGTCCCTCAGAGCTTGGCTACATAAACAATCATCTGCGTATAATGTTATGTTTGTGCCACCGACCTGAACTTGTGGTGAGACTGATGTGAGCGCATATATCTTTGTGAGCAAAGAATAATGTGTGGGGTATGCATCTACATCTCACACCCACTCAGATTCTGTCACAGGCGCTTTGTTCTGTGTCTACACTTGTAACATGACGAAATAAATGAGCCACATCACCAGCCAATTACAGATCTTCTCCTTGGTGAATAACTTTGCTATGCATCATCCCAAGACCTCCCTCCATGAATCACATCACTCTTGCTCTTCTGCAACATCATTGCCTATCAGTTAAGTTGCTCTGATAGGAGCAACTCCTTCGGCTTCTCTCTGAGTGCCGAGGAAGAGTTCATACGCTCCTCACTTCTGATCTCTTGCACATACAAATACACTCTTATGTCTCGATCATAAATTCGTCTTACTGTTCTGGGTGCTTTTGTATTGTAGTTAGTTTTAGATTGTTTTACTCTGTAAGGTGACCCTGAATGTTTCAAAAGGCATCTATAAATAAAATAATCAGATATGGATGTTTTTGGGCTGAGAGGAAACCCGAGTTCCTGCAGGGGGAGGCGCTGCGGGGAGAGCAGGCAAGACTTCACACAGAAATACTCAAACCAGAATTTGCACCAGTGACCCTCGTGTCTTTGTTTTATAAGACACGAGGGTCTGTAAAACATTTTAGGATTTAATCTATGATAGGTGCTATGAAAGTAAAGATTAACTACCTACTTACTACTCTCTTTCAGACAACCAACTACTGTCTTCCAGTTGGGTTGCATGAGTGTTTTATTGCAGCGCCCTGTAAATTGTGGCATGTCCTGTGGGAGTATGGGACATTTTTAAACCACAGATGAGAGACAATAAGGGAAATTAGTTATTACTATTAAGGCTCTTAGATGCTTCCTGCACCATCCTTCTTGTTCTCACAGTAGAAACCTTGGATGGATGTTTTCCCTTTCCCTGGTTCTGAATGTATTTAACACGTTCTGGAGTTTCTAAGGGTCCATGATGCCATTCACTCTGAAATGGTTGCAAGAGTCTTTGGAAGAAAAACACGACCACAGCATAACATCAAATCTACTGTACGTAGCAGAAGGCAATACTGCTACATACAGTATCAGTAAACATACTGACAGTAAACATACTGTCTTTATTTTCAGTATGTTACATTACTAGAACTTTGACTTTCTTGGTCTGTTAAAAAACGCAATCAGAAAGCTGCAGCTTTCCCTAAATGCTGCTGCCAGACTCCTGACAAACACTTGGAAATGGATATTCTTAAATCTCTGCACTGGTTTCCTGTTTGTCAAATTTAAAAATGTGGGTATTGAACTAAAACAACTCATAAATGTATTGGGCTACAATACATTTATGAGTTGCTTGTTAATTACGAACCTTAATGTAGAGCCCCCAAAAGATCAGAGACTTGCTGAACTGAGCACTTTTGTTTCTGGATCAAACTCTAATAAACTGCGCGCCTCATGTGGTTTATGCATGGAGCTTACTTTTCAAGAGGTTATTTTTTAAATATCTTTACTTGGGGTCCTTACAATTTTGAACCGTGTTGTACATGTGGTGTGTTTTCTTGACTCCGTGTGGCCCAGGTCATACCCAGTGTCATTCCGAACTCTGAGGTTCCTCTAATGGGATGTTTTTGTGCTTCAGGTAGGAACTGTCACAAAGTGTTTGTGCATGTCTGTTACATGTAGCTGTCCAGCTGAGCCAATGGTATTGATTGTGTGCTTTCCTGCCAGGATTACTGTAGCTTGTAATAACAGGGGAGGATGAGGTCAATCACAGTGTTTCTGAGTAAGCTAAGGAAACAAGCTGGATCAAACTAAATGTGATTCCTATATTATAGGGAATTACAGCTCGGCACTTGCTAATCTTTGCTCTTTTAATATACCAAACTACTTGAGGTGTTAGGTTACACTCCCCCACACAGCCAACTCTCAAGTTGTTTCACTTAGTAAATATCTGAGCAAAGATGTAAAGAACATCAACTTTTTTTTTAAAATTCTGGACATTTCAACAAGTTTTCAGCTATTCTCTGGATTAGTTTTACTGTGAATTATTTTGGTATGTTATGTTTTCTGTTCTTAGTTTCAGGATCCCTTGAGGCAGTGACTGGGTTTATCTGACTGAAGCAGATAACCAGATGAATGCTTGCTTTTGAGGATCTCTTTCACTTTCTTACATTTCAACAGAAAACCTTTTCAATATAGTGTAAAAAGAAGTGCAGAAGAGGGAGTTCAATAAAGCTAGAATGTGAACGAGGGGAGTAAACGGGGAGTATCCGGAGCAGCCGTGCACCACAACTTTACACTTGCAAAGTACTTCATGCTACGTTTGCACCGGACACTGTTAGAGGTGTTTATTGTTACGGGCATTGAGCCTCTTATTACTTTTGTAATAAGAGGAAATTATTATGCATCCTCACTGTAGTTAGTTCTATTTAAAAAATCTATTGAACAATACTTGTTTTAAATCTGTTTACCTTTCAACTGGCAACATGTTCCACTCTTTTCTTTTTCTTATATTAAACCATAAGTCAAAAATTAGCTGAAAATGACAAAGTTACACTTTCTTCACAGGGGCTCTTACATTAGCCCACCAGAAGCAATAACAGGCAACAGAGGAAAAGACACGGTGTCAGTCGCTCTTGTTATCAGCAGAGCTCCCTGACAGGAAGATGGACGACCTTCTAACAGCGAGATGATGTGTGTGGTCACTAAAGGGGTCCAGATGTAACAAAACAACTTGGAGAGGATGTTGTTGCAACATTAATGAGCGCTGCTTCGTGTTTGCGTCAAGGCAGAGGGCAGCAGTGTGATTACTGCCGGTTCAGTGTTGCAGGAAAAGAGATTGCTCAAGTGCAGTATTTGCTCAGTTGGAAACAGTTCAGGATGCTGCAATAATTGCCTTCTAGGGATGGACACTAGATCTGCTCTGCCGGAACGACGATGTTTAAACTTATCTGTGCGCTGAGGCTAGTGACTGACCACCACTGGTGGTCAGAGGTTTTTAACCTCTGGGTTATTCTTCAGCACCCGTATACTACAGCATGCCTGACTAAAGGAAATCCATTGAGGGAAATCCACTGTGATTGACTGCTGAGAGGCAAGCACTCTTCAACCAGTTCGTGTGCCACAAGACACACAGCTGAATCAATCCTGCAGTTCTGTCAGTGAGGCTGAACAGCGTAGATAAAGAAAATGGGGGGGAAACGGCCTTTCTTAGCCTGCTCTCACACCGTTTCTAATCATTAATATGAATATTGGTTTATCAGTAACACAGTACATGATATTTAAATATGAAAAAATTAAATGTCTTCTATGGAACATCAAGAGTTGTCCTCTCCATTAAGTCTGTATTTTGCCAGTTTTTTAAGGTGAGTGTTTAAAGGAATTAATATATATATATATATATATATATATATATATATATATATATATATATATATATATATATATATATATATGCATATATATATAACAGCTAATTAAGGAAAGATTAGCTGTTATAATAGCTGTTATGTATCCTCAAATATCGGATGCTTATTAAATAATCATCACCTGAAATAATCAAAAAGATCCAGACATGCTGAGGTACGTTAGTCTTCTTCAGTATACACAGTGCTTATAAAGTGCAGCACACATATTAGTGACGTAATTACTGAGTCCATGTCTGGTTAGCACTCACGTAAAATGAAACCGCAGCTGCATTAATGAGCAACATATACTGTGCCTCTAAGATGAGAATTCCTCAGAGATTTTTTGGACATGATATGTTACTCCTTAGGTTGGAAGAGTTGCAACCAAAGTACACAACTTTTTTTCTCCTCAACAGAAAGTTGCCACTGACTCATTTTGGGTCCAGCTTTCACTTAGACCAGAATCATTATGAACATAAGTGGTTTACCAGCAGAACAAAATAAACTTTGGTTGACCTTTCCTTTTTCTCACCGGTTCACTGCCTCAACAATTTACTGCTCTACCTGCAGACACTCTCCTCCATACGACTGCATTATTTTTCTGCAACTTTCCTAAGCCGACAGCCTCACACTCACATTCACACTAACGTCCCCCCACAAATGGCCAGCTGTCAGCAAGGACAAAGGTCAGCCCACTGTCATTTGTTGTTGCACAACTAAAGATGGGCTAAATGTGGCACAGCCGTCTACAAATAACTTCCTGGAACTACTGTCTGATGTTATGATTGCTTTACACAACACTGGGTCTGTCTCTGATGGCCAACCTTTCAACTCAGCCTAATCTGCTTGTTAAGGTCAATTCTAAACACTTTGTGAGGCAACAGAAACCTTTTATCATACCATACTATAACTCAGTATGACTGACTAATACAATCACCCATACAGGGGCACCCAGGGGTGAAAGAGGACGGAGAGGAAGACAAAGCTGGAGATGATACAAATGTGAAAGACGGAGGGGAACTCTGGGCACTTGGCAAACAAAAGCAGGAAGGAGAAGAGGAGGAGATGAAGGATCGCTCTTACAGGGACAGAAATAAAATTCAGCATTGGAGAAAAAGGGGAATCCATGTGTGCGTGTGTGTGTGTGTGTGTGTAGGATGGCTTCATCTGGGGTGGCCTGAGGTGCAGCAGTGTGTCGCGGGTGAAAGTGAGGCATCACCACTGGCTTTTGGGCTAACAGCTCTACATAAATGCAGTCCATTTGCAACACGGAAGAGAAAATTACAGCCAAGCTCTGGCAGAATGGCTCCCCCCTGACGGAAGGGACCCATCTGTTTGTGAGCTGCCACGACGCATTTGTTAGCAAGCGCTGAGGCTGTCGCACTAAGCGCCATGGGAATAGCCAGACTTTTATCCAAAGCAAAGAGTTTAAATAAACACAGCTTTGGCATTTGTTTCGGTGGAGAAACAGCAATCTATTCATTTGAGAATTAGCCAGTTGTGTCCTCAAATGTAGAAACAGGAGGCTGCTGGAGGTAGATAAG
Source organism: Poeciliopsis paucimaculata (assembly GCA_903067055.1). NCBI lineage: Eukaryota > Metazoa > Chordata > Actinopteri > Cyprinodontiformes > Poeciliidae > Poeciliopsis > Poeciliopsis paucimaculata. The sequence goes on along the minus strand of CAEGAD010096564.1, from coordinate 8,386 downwards.
AGGCAGGGATGAAGTTAAAACGCTGAGTTGGCATAACAAGTGGATGTATGGAATCCAACACTGTAATATATTAGCAAAGATAATCAGCTGGAACAAGACTGTTAGTGGTGTCAGAGCTACTCCTCTGCAGCCTGAAAAAAACCAAAAAAAACACCGTAACTCAAAAGGGAGAAGCTGAAAGAACGTTAAAGCCACACTTTCTTTGACAGAGCTTCAAAGTTTTAGAAGTCTAAGTGGGCTGTGTGACAAATACAGCTTGAATGGTGCCAGGAGGCATTGTCAAGCTGTTGCCTGACAGTGGATCCTTTTTCTTTCAGTTTCATGTGACTTGCAATGAGGGATTTAATGAAGACTTTTAACTGCTCTTCCTTTAGGGTTGGATGTCTATACAACATAGACCTTAAATATTTATTTTTATAATTTAAGATGGACTATGCATGTGGACTCAAATACAGATTCTTCATGTAATCCATACATTAAATTTTGGCTTAATATAACTAAGCAGCCTGCACCATAACAATAGTTTTGTTGTTGGCAACATGAACACCAGCACACCAGTAAGTCCACCAAATTATCGGGGCATTCATACCAGCCCTGTTTAATCCGCTTTAATTGAACTCTAGATCATTTGATCAGAAAGTCCAGTTCGTTTGGAGAAGTGATAGAGAGACCGCTCCAAAAAAGCAGGAGGCAAGCAATAGTGCAGGGTATTCTGGGTAAATATAACAAAGACAAAAGATAAATCTTACAACCGCTAAAATCTGAAGCCATTTTTCTTCATATTTCCTGAAGAATGTTGTGCATGTCGTCTCTGGTTTTTGTGTCATTTCCTTCAGGAGGTCTTGGTGCAGCGCCACCACAGGCAAAGAGGGGAATAGGCTTTTGAAAGGGTTTGGATCGTTTGACACAGTGCAGTGTGAAAGCGAACCGCACCAGCTGAAAATGTAACAAACGTTGCAATTCTGGTCCATAATTGAATGAGACTACCGGACAGTCACGTGTGCAGTAGATTCTACCCTATCTCCAAAGAACAATGGTCATGTATTCACTAAAAATCTTGTGTCTTATTTCTCTAACAATAAGACATCTGTCAAAATGCAGGCATGTGCATATGTGTGTCTGTGTGGATCATTTTGTTCTTGTGCAGAATTTTAAAAAATCCACAGTAACTTCAAATCTGTGCAGAGTCCTTGTACGTTCAGTCCACCTGGTAGACTACATGCAGAAAACAGAATAAATCCTTACATGCAAAGGCTAACATCACTTTCATCCCAGTGATGAATAAATGTAAACTTCTGAGTAGCTCAGTCTGCCAAAATGAGGCACTGAATGGCGGTTCAGACTCATCTGATGTAGATCTGTGCACAACACAGACGATCTGTCATGAACATGTCAGCCTGCTCCGGCCATTAATTAACGACCCTTTGGCCCAGATCATGCTGCGAAGGCCAGGACACAGAGGAATAATGCATTATCACTCCAACTTTAGCCTAGATTTCATTAGTGATGTGCCGAATGCACAAATAGATGATAAATGGGTTGGTTGAAACACATCACAGTCAAAGACTGTTTGTCTTTTCTGTTTGTCTGTAATTAAGACAAACAGAAAATACATCAAAGTGTATTAAATATCCAGTGTTTTTGACACTGGATATTTAAGGATTTGAGGACCTATCACATTTGAATGTATCCAAGAGGTTAAAATATTTATTTACCACATTATTCATAAAGTAGGTCAGAGTGCAGTTAGCTGTAGCTGCTTCAAGCATTTGGCATGTCGAGTTGAGTGAATCCTCACTCAGTAATGAATACTTACTGCAACATTTGAGGTGAACGTCTTTGTTTTTTGAAACACACGTTTCCATTCTTCCAGTAAAAAAAAATCTATGTTTAATTTGTCTGTAAATTAACCAAAAGGATTATGGTCATGCGTGATGTGGTGGATGTGTCTGTGCTGGGATTAATCATTAATCTGACCATTTTAATTACACTAATACGCAGTACTGACTGGTGCAACGTCACTCTCTATTTTCATCAGTAACATAAGCTTTTATTTCACTCCTCCACCAACAAAACCATACATGACATCTGATTATGTCACACTGAAACACAACACAATTATGACCATCCTCCTCTCAAGCGGCAAAATAATTTATTGCTTTCCACAGATTGTCTTAGTCTTGGTTGAAATCGATGGTTATTTTCATCCTCAAAAGGTTTTTCTTGCACAGCTAAGAATTTCAACATAAAGCTAGATTGATCATTTTATATATTTTGGCAAATAAACAATTATCTTCTTTGCTTTCCCTTCCTTCTTCTTGTGGCTGTGGTGAAGCCCAGTTTTTAATAGCACCATGACTGGATACGATTTAGATAGTCTTTTCATTTTATTAATTAGTAGCACTAATTGGTGGAGACCATTTCATCCCTTCTTCTTAGATTTCTGTGAATCATTGTTGCCACTTTTGTTCCACAGATGTCCTTTTTTAGCTAAATTTCTACAGTAGATGTTTTAATCAAGGGGAAAAGGTTCTTCCCTTTTCACCTTTGCCTTTGTCTGCAACAAAATCTGTGTCAGGAAGCTAGACTGTCCCACGTCTAGGCCAGTCACCTCTGACCCAGAGCTCTGTCTCTGACAGATGGAGTTGCTTAAGCACACAGGAAGACAAAGAACAACGACTCTGAGAAAAGCTGTTTTGTTTTGGTTTTTAACCCACACTTCACTTTGCTAAAGGGGAATGTACATTTTTTCAGTAAGGGTAACCTTTCTTAGAGCATTTTTCTTTCCTTTGGTGTTGATTTTTTTTGGGGGGGGATGAAGGAGAGAATTCTGTCGTCTCTTTATAAAAATTAATGTCATTAAAAAGAGCTAAATCAAACTATGAGCACATTTTGAACATACTGTTATATTGTATCTAGTGAGAAATAAAATGAAGTAAAAAAAAAGTATTATCCCCCTGACAGATTTCCTTGATTGTTACTGAGGGGTTTTGTCACTTTTAAATATTTTAAATTCTCAAAAATGATGATTGTGATGCCAGAACAAATGACACTCTCCAACAGAAGCCACGCAGCATATCTTGCTGAAAAAAAAAGACAAACGTAACCATTAAGGGGAGGAAAACCTTCTTTTAAGGCACTACAGATTCCCCTCAAAAGGTTTCCACATTTCCAATCTTCAGCTCCCAAAAGGGTGATGTTTATTTTTCTTAAACTTGTAGCGTCGCTGTTTTCTTCTAAATACGGCTCCCAGTGGAGTTGGAGGAGTTATCGTCTTCCAGATGGAAGACGTTGTTGGGTCGGATATCACTAGACTAGGTGGGCATGGTCAAATATTCCTTTAAAAGAGTGTAAGATTCAGTGTCATTAACAAATTTGCATTCTCAGATTTCTTAATTTGTATTTTTAAAAATTGCAGCCTGAAACAGCTCAGCAGCGTGCCGTCGACTCGAAGCCGAACTACACGGTTTGTGCAGCGCCGCAGAGTTTGCAGCGGCATACGGTGATAAGAGCCGGGATAAGCAGAGGGTTTTGAGTCACCTCTGGAACATAAATCTTTAACAGAGATTTTAAATATTCATGACGCTCAAAACACACTTTCACTCCCCTGGAGCTGCAGCTAAAGTTCAAATGTAACCGTGTCTGGGAGTCAGCGACACAAACCTGGAGCAACCTCTGACACCAAGCATGCCCACAGTGGTCGGACCGGAAAGTCACTCTGTTTTTTTGTGTTTTGTATTTTTTCTGTATTTTCGGTGAATAAATTTTTTTGTATTATTTACCTCTTATAAGATAAGGTAATACAATGGCACGAGAAGCAGTTTGTCATGAAAAGTCTGTGTGCACTTAATATGCTAAGCACTAAGAAGAGAGAATGAGATACAAAATGACTCAGGATAATCATCCTTTCTGTAATACAACTACGTAAAAAATGGCATTCAACCAAAATAGACATTATTGAAACATAAAACAAAATTTAATATTTAGTTTTCATTAAATCATTAAATGTTCTTCTGATGTGAAAACTGAATCCTTTCAAAATCTCAATTTATTAAACATGATTGGATTTTGAAAAATAAAATAAAATTGGTACTCAATTGAATATAATTTCTTCCATAAAGCCATACAAATGAAAGCAGCCTGTACACATTTCTGGTTCTATGTGGGTTAATAAAAACGCAACAGAAATCCCAGGATTGAGATCATTTGCTCATTTCATCTTTAAGCATTAAGTCATTCTTCACTTACCCCCACCTTGCCTGTAGCTAACCAAACAAATAGCTCAGCTAAATAACCATTTAATATCAGTGTTTTTAGAGTAACAGTGTCACTCACTGGAGAGTAGAAATATTCTCTACAACAAGAACATTACCATCATCTCATGTGGATTTAAAAAAAAAAAGAGTAAGGCATCCCACACTGAAATCCTTCTTAAGATCAATCATAACAACAAGAACAACATAAACATGTTTCAGGTGGAAGAGAAAACAGAAAGTGCCCCCAGGCACCACAAGAGTGAGTTGCTGCTTGAAGAGGTGAGCAGATGCTCCGTCGTCAGAGGGAATCGTTCTGTCTCTGCCGTGCAGATGGAGGCCCACATTCTCTGGCGCACCAACAGCGCTTCCTCGACATTAGAAGCAACAAATCAATGTGACTCACTGCGTCACGTTATTACTCTTATCCGAGCACACGGCACCTGGGGATCCCCGATGAGAGATCGTTTCAGTCTAGACAAGAGCTAAACACTGTCGTTCTGTTTACTGTGTCTGGCCGCTTTCTCATCCAGTGGAAAGTGAAACTCAGCGCAAAAGCTGTCATTCAGCATTACTTACTGTTCTGATAAGAAGTTGATAAAAACACACAATCATCTTGATTCAGATCTAGAAGGGATGCATTTGAGCTCCTCTTTCTCACAAGGTGGGGCGACAATACAGTTTTAATGTATTAATATTAATATCTTCCACGGCATCAACTCATTTTGGTATAATCACCACACGAGCCGAATTGGCGAAGTTTAACTAAAAACGACTTGTTCTTTTGAACAAATCGGCTTTTATTAGTAGTCCATTCATTTTCAGAAGCACTAAAGTTCATCACTCCTCAGCCAGCGTTGTTTGTTTGAGGTCACTCTCCTGTTCGATCACCAAATAGTTTCCAAGTTTCAACCATCTGACCCAAAACGTCATCATGGGAATTAGTGAAAATACAAGAGATGGGTTTAGCCACAGAGACAATAACAATGTTAGGAGGAGTCAAAAAAAACTATCAACCATGAAGAATGATGGACATAATATCACATTGAGGGTTTGTTTCAGCACACGTGGTACTGGTGCATTTCACACAGTAGTGTGTTTTACCGTGCAATACAGACAAATACAACTCCCAGCTGTTTTTGGAACCCATAAAAAGGCTAATCTTAAGCTTCTGACATTCTTCCAGTCTAAGCTGTATCCAAAGCTACCAGGAAGTAAAGCAAATCTCATCAACTCCGCAAATTCTCATATTATAAGTGGCCAAATATGCATTTAGAATTAAGCCGGGACATTGTTAATAACTAAAAGAAACTAATGTAGTTTCTCTGCAGGTTGCTAAGGGCTGTTTATCCAAATATTAGTGGGGGTGTATGCATATAGTTGAGTCTGTGTGGATTTGAGACACAATATATTCAAACTTGTGCACCTGATTCTTGTTCAAATTCAGTGAAGTTGTATAGCTGACTAAAAAAGGCCTTTAATTAAATAATTTAAAGACCCAAATATCATATTGCTCCAATATGATATTTGAACTCTCTGTCAAAGAGTGCAGCAAAATCAACAGCACATGTTATAGGGAGTTGAATCTACAGAGTTTTTGCTGGATTTACAGCAGATTACAAGACAAGATAGGCTGGGAGTCATTATTAACAATCTGAAGATTCAGTTGATGGTCAAAATATCCTGGAATAACTCAGGACAAGCCACCCCAGGTGGCCCAGACCATTTTACTGCCACAGCCAGGTTTCCCCAAGCATCAATATGCTTCTTATTTACATGAACCAACGTGTTTTGCTTTAGTCTTATAAAAACAGGAAACATCCATAAACTTCCTGGCTTTTCTACATTCACCAAATCACAGAAAAGCAGCTGACATATATAAAGAAAGCATAATCTGGCATTTAATGCTGTCTTGATGCTTGGCTCACAGACTGTTGACATTAGGCACTCAGAGAGGATTTCAGCTGCTGAGATGTCCCACGTTATCGCTCCTGGCATCACAGGGATCTTTATTAAAACACATCTTCAGGGACGATAACAATGAGCTTAAATGTCATCATTCTGTAGCCAAGCTGTCTTACAGAGAAATGTCTTTGGAGGAGGTTTCATAACATTTCCTAAACCTGAAGACAATTGAGATCTGTTTCTCTCCGGCACTCAGAAATCTGCCACGGTAATGCTATTGCACACTTATGGAACCGGGTGTTATCGAGTTAAGGCCTTGATGTATAATCTCTGTTTGTTTTTTTGTTTTTTTTAAATGTCAAGATGCCCACGCAGTCCTGCTTGTTATTCCATTAATGTGAAAAAAATCTCAAGTCTCAAGTTTGAGATGCTCCTCGCAGATGCAGTGAATGCTAAGAATCCTTATTGGATAAAGTAATCCGAGTTAAAATACGAGCCCCGTTTTGGCTCAAAATATTTCAGCGTCATGTTGGTGTCGGTCTTATTACCCCCTTAGGTTCACGTCTAGTTGCTCTGGGAAAACAAACCAGGTTTCAAGTCAATAACCACAAACCTTGAAATTGCAATCCCGTGTCACCTGGCCTGCCCACTGAAGGAAGCTGAATATTTCCAATCAGAACAAGACCAGATGGTGACACCACAAAATATCCACAAAGACCATCTGCTATCCATGAGCGCTCTCTTGATAAATTCTATTTTTACATCCAGGTAAATGCTATGTTTGACAACCACAGCTGGTTGAAATTACTTTTAGCAATCCCTGCAACAGATATGAAGAATCTCTGTACACTTTTTTAAAAAATTATCATTTCTGGGTGTACTGCATCATTTTGAAAAATTATTAAAAGCTTAATGAACCATATTTGTACACGCAATGTTTGACTGATTGATTATTAATATATATATTAATTCCTAGTTTATATTTTGAATGATGCCAACAGTCTGAATGAGAATAAGATTTTACAAGCTTAAAATATTAACCCCTTGCTGAAGTTGCGGGATCAGAGTTGATTTGACGATTGATGGAGCTAAATCCAGGGTAATTGTGGAATTAAACTTGTTTAGCTTGAGACTCGGACCAAGGTTCACTGTGGAGGAAGAAAACTACCCTAGCACCCCTAATATGCAGTCAGCGCTGCAAAGGAATGGTTTTGGATCAAAGCATTTGTGTACGGAATGACCTTGTCAAAGAATAGACCTTAACCCGACTGGGAATCCGTGACAAGATTTGAAATTCGATTTCTGCAGATGCCCTCCGTCTAACCCATGCTTGAGCTATTTTATAAAGCAGAATTTCTATCTCTAGATAAGCCAAGTCTGCACAGACATGAGCCTAAAGCCTCGCAGTCCTATTTGCAGTGAAAGCTACCTTTAGGAAGCATTGACCTGCGGGGTGCTAAATGCAATGGTTGCTCCACATGTCTCAGATTTTTATTTGTGAAACAAAAACGTTTCAAAACCATCTATGCTTTGTCTTCTGTATCACAGAAAATACTTGAATAAACAGTGTATGTGTAGCATAACAGAATGTGGAAAAGTTCTGCCATCTATTGCAAAACCTAACTAATTTATGAGAGTAACTAAATCCATTCTTTTATTTTGAGTTAGAAATAAACCTTTTTGAGCTCTACGTGTTAAAAAAAAAAAAAAAAGGGTTGTATCTTATTTATGTCTAATCTGCGAAAGAAATTTACATACATTGATAAAAAATAAAAAAATCTTCTGAAATAAAATATGCACAAGCACCAGCATCACAGCTAGAAGCCTAGGGGTGGATTTATTAGTCATAACCTGGCTCAGGATAAGACACGATTTCAAGCATGATTTTGTGCAACCAGCTAATGAGACAGCTCCACACATTCCCACTGGACATAATGTCGGTCAGGGCTTTTCATTGGACTGAGTGATCCTCATTCAGTGCATGCTCTGAGAGATGTAGCTGATGCTCATTATGTCCACTTTGCTGTATGGCACACATGAGTACAGCAAACAGAAAATATAGAAATATACAAAATGTATTTCTAATTATAGTCTGCTTCTCTCCTTCTTTTTTTTTTTTTTTTTTTTTTTTTTTTTTTTTGAAATTTTTTTTATTTTAAAAAAAACAACAACAAATATAGTAGGGTAATTTGAGGGGGGGGGCGCGTTAAAATAAAAGAAGTGACGCA